>DWCF01007796.1:0-10143 GCA_018230265.1 Delias oraia
TAGAAGCGTTAATCTCTTAGCCACAAGAATTTATATATGAATATCCATTAAGCACCAAAATATGATTAAAATATTGGAAATAAAATTAAACATAAGGATAATAGATTGAGAAATTTATCTCGTAGTGGGATAACACATTTTGTTTACAGACAAATAGAACAGAATTATCTGTGTAACGAATTAATATTGTTTTCTCTGGAATCAAATACCACAACATTCAAAGAATAAACCACTTTTCACGATAGTAATTTCATGTAGGTGATTTATTTAAAATTTAGGATATTGACTATAAAAAAAACTTCTAGCATATTTTGAAAATATCATTAATGGAATTATTTAATATTTTACAATTCTAATAAGGTGTTCTTTAACTAACATACACGCAAGAATTTAATAACTCCCCAGTTTAGAATAAATATATAAAGAAAATTCATGTAAACCTATATTATTCACTTTTGGTATGCGCCGAGTTGGCAATTCAAATAAATCAGAACAATAGATGTTCTGAATGTTGCCGGTGCTTTTTGTCCATTATTACGCGTGGGAGAGCCATGCTGAAGCATACTAACACACTGATTGGGCAGTCCGAAATGCATGATATGGTACTTCTACTGAATTTCGTTGAGTGAATGATAATATCTGAGAACCATGAAAAAAACGCTTAAGAAGTGTAAAAAACCAGCAACACAACCAATGCGCGCACTGTGGCGCAGTTGTCCATATAAGACGGTATTCTCTTACCATATAGGAGACCCACCTGCACCGTTGTCCACTATACCAATTTTTTTATAAAGAATATAACTGAAGAGCGTCTGTGTTTTCTTATTGCGTAAATCAGTAGCGTATAAAGACTAAAATGGCAGTAGTTGTGTTGCGGTAGATATAGGAGGTCGCGTCACGTCGCTTCCAAAACTTGACGCAGACATCGCGATTCGCGCTCACAAACTAGAGAAGCATTGAACAAAAACGATTTTAAGTGTACTTTATGGATGTTAGTTTTCTGAATAAATTAATTATTATGTGTGCTAGTGTGGTGCTACGATCTTGAATTGTGCTACGCGTGCAGCTACGTGCTACGGGATAAGCTGTACTACTATTGCCTAGTTCTAGATAGCTTTTCTATCGTTCAGTACAAAGGTTTGTTAATTTAATATGTATACTTTGTTATATGAGTGAATAAAGTATATCAAATATAAATGATTTAGGCAACTAACAATGTTCATCAAAATAAAGCAAAATTACGAGGAAATTTATTTGAACGAAATACTCTATTCAAGATAAACATACAATCTTCTTCCCATTAATAGAAAAACTTTATGACAGCTAGTCTTAGCAAAAATGTACAAGTTATATAAGGATAATAGAGTGAAAGCCAATCAGATGGACAGAGGAAGTGAGCTCCAAAGCATATCTACGGAGACTAAAAGGAAATTTATCGAGAAATCTTGAGTATAAATCGTAAGGAAATTTATAATAAAATTGATTCTATTAGAGAAATAAGATAAATCTAAAATTAGTAACAAAATTTTGGGAATAAATTTTCAGCTACAATAAATCAATTATTAACTTTAAATCACATTTTACGAGATATAATCTTCATAATTTTAATAGAATATAAATTTATCTCATTTAGCTCGTTTATATTTAACTGTTAGTTGTACTTGAAACGGTGCTCTGATATCGGAGGCCCTTAGAAATACCGCTCACGCTGCGTAAAAAGTCGGCAACACAACCAATACATGGACTGTGGCATGATTATCTATGGGACGCGGTGTTCTCTTACCAAAATGTTGGTGCTTAACGCATATAATATTTTTAATTTTGGTTTCTATAGCGGACAACGGAGCAGGCGGGTCTCCTATATGGTAAAAGAACACCGCCGCCCTTGGTCAACAGCGCCACAGTCCGCGCATTGGTTGTGTTGCCGGCTTCTTATTCTGCTTAAGCGGCACTTTTAAGGGTCTCCGATATCCTCACTCACTCTGTGAAACATAGTACAACTACCTTTTCACGCTGAGTATTCTGTGAGTCCGTGGTATCACTTCGGACGATCCTGCCCAATTAATGCGTCAGAATATGCTTCAGCACTATATATATAACAGCACTATTGATGATATTATGTTACTAAATAGTAATCTCACAGGATACCAGTGTAAAACAGTGCTAAGTACTATATAGCCTTAAACAGTGTTCTGATAAGTGAGATGTAGATACTGTTTAAACGGCGTAAAAAGTCGGCAACACAACAAATGATCTTATCATGTCATATTTATATATGAGCGACAGCGTCTCTTATCATAACAGCAGACACATCCGCTCTGTTACGCAATGTAATAAAAGAAACGAGCAAACAAATATAATAAAACAACATTATCCGACTTAATACAGTTTTTTTGATTTATTCAAAATCTGAAATTACCAAACAAACGGAATAAAAAAATCAATGTATAATTGGAATTATAGTATATATAACATAATATTATAGTGTATATATCCTTCACAAAACCTCAAGCAGTGAGTAAATTTAGTTGTCTAAAATTATAACATTTATTTTTTCAAGACGAGAGGAATGACCTAAAACTCAGAATCAATGTATGTCGGTTGATCCTTTTGTCCACAACAAAACGATCATTAACTCATGCAATACTACTAATACGAATATTGTTGTCAAAAAGCACGTATTTTGAAATGGAACTTTCTAAAACAAGCTTAGTCTTATTTAGCCTTATCTAAATGTGCATTAATGACTAATTTCGTCCAAATTTAGGCATCGCCTTTTGTTTCACATACAATAAGGTATTATTACAATATAGTCAAAGTTTCTACTTTGCTTATATGTTTATAGTGGTATAAAATATTATTCTCGTCTAAGCTTTAAATTAAATTGGAGTTAATATTATACTTTTGCTAATAATAGAAGATCATTTAGTTTAATTTTTTTACCCGCGGGATAGTTATGCTGAAGCATATGCGAACGCACTAATTGGACCGGCTCGTCCGTACTGAAACCACGGGCTCACAGAATATTCAAAGTGAAACAGTACTTGTACTGTGTTTCGTTGAGTGAGTGAGGATATCGGAGACCTTTAAAAAGTGTCGCTTAAGTGGTGTAAAAAGGCAGCAACACAAATAATGCGCGGATTGTGGCGCGGTTGTCCATTGGTGGCGCTGTTATCGGTTATACTATAAAAAAATTTTAAAAAAATAAATTGCTTAATATGTGATTGTTACTCATAAATAAAGTAACATGATTAAAATAAAAAGGCTTTCGTCTTAAAAAAGTGTTTTTTTTATGTGTATTATATTTATATGGTAATTAGATAATGTATAAAAAACACACTTTTTTGTCTATCACAAATTATATTTGACCTTAAAACGTACAGTATATTAAATGAAACAAATCGAATAACATCTTGGAATTTATTATTACTGTAATTACATCGGATTATATAAAAAATTAAAATTTACTCAAACTTTGAGCTATCAACCTTTCAACCTTCAGAATCAATTATAATGTTTTTTGATTATGTATTCATTATTCATCAATTTACCGTATCTAAGCTGCTCCTTCACACGTCTGACATCAATTGTATATAGCGCAGAACACTGTTCGATGAAAAAAAGAAAATCCTTTTTTCAAAAAAAGGTCCAACCATTAACTTTTTTTAAAAGAGAGGATAAAGGTTAATCAAACACAGCAATGTATCTCGTTTCCTATTCATTTCAATTAATTTATTTAAATTAATATCGTATTTATAATTACCGCAAACGCAATGGTTAGCGTTAAATTGATACCTAAAATTTTTTATTTTGATTTCTTTTTTCTTCTTTGTTTAATCGGATAAAGTCCACAAAAAGTTAGAGATCGCATTACTAATTACAATGGCAGTTTACACGAGGTTTAAGAATAAGATTTCTTATAAAAGAAACGCAACGGCGCCATATAGTAAAAAGCTTTGAATGATTTTTTCCGCCTCCCTTCTCTGTTTGTAGTCTCTGTCCCGCGCCTATTATGCTTCATAATCTAGTACTATATAAAGCTTAATTATTAAATGATTATAATTCTTAACAATTTGCAGACAAGCAAAGGAATTGAGAATAATGGCTTGAGACGCATTTGCATTTTTATTGATATCTGATGCTTCACAATCGTTACAGGAAATTGTAGATTAATTACTCCAAGGCTCTATAATTAACAAGAAGCCGGATAGAAGTTTTGAGTGATAAATTCATGGCAATAATATGGAAAAGTATACAGTTTTGTAACGTCTACCGAAATAGAAGACTTTTGAATTTCCGTTTTATTCAGACTCTTTAAAGTTTGAGGATGTATAATTAATTGTTTTAATATCTTAAACAAACGGTGCGATACTATGTATTCGGGTAAAAACCTCAAACCCGTTCTACAAGGTTATTTAAGTTCGCATTTTATGACAGCTGTCTCATTAATTAATATTATTTTCCTCGATATTTAGACATAAATTAATATTTTTATTTTTAAGACATCGGTTCGGGTTTTATTGATTGATGAAGATGATTTATATCTCATTTGAACTCTTAATGTAATTTGTAGTTTAAACTTCCATACTGAGTAACTAATTTAAATATTACTTACTATACGTAAACATCCAATCTACATTTCTAGTACAAATATTTTACTATCTTGTAGACTGAGCCTCAATTATAATACCGTTTACATTTATTAAGTATAAAATCTAGAACATATTATGTTTTGTGTACATATTTATTAATAGTACAGAATTAAAAAGATAGTTTACCTATTTGACAAGTATTAAAATCAATCAATTTAGAAAAGTTTTATCATAGTTAATAGTTTTTATTGTACATAACAAACATACAAAATACTATACTACTTTACTACATTCGCTACCATAATATGGAACATTTATTATTAAATTATAGTTTCAATTGAGTATTCAGAGCTAACATATGATACACATATCTTTAATCTGTGCTAAAAAGAAAAAATTGCCTTTAATAATAGCATTTTTCTTTCAAATCTCTATGTTTGCAAAGGTAACAACTTTAAATTAAATATAGGTTAACTTAAACTAAAAATATTGTTTTTTGAAAAACAAACTGTTTTATAATCAATCATGTCGCAAAGTAAGTTACCAAAATAGCCCTGATATGTAGATTCAAAGCGAAGTAACGCGATGTGAGAAAAATACATAATATTCGCTTTAAGCTTCTACCCACAGAGGGTGGTGGGCGTGAGTGACGAAGCACTATTGTGACAAATCACTCTTTTCCATCAATATTCACACGAGTTTTTACTATTCATTATTTGCCGCTGTCATTTCATGGAATATTTGGCGGCATTTCAACTTAATAAAGATGTCAATGTGACGTGAAAAACGCTAATGCTTTTTGATATATAAACTATATTTTTGTTTTACACATCATGTTACATGCAAACATTTTACATTCTGTAGGCAATTTTCACAAAAACAGTAAATTTCAATTTTGTATTACTATTTCTTATTTAAAATAAATTTTTAATATTTTAAAAATTATCTTTTCTCTAGTACATATTAAATTGTCCGCTTTATATGCTTGATGTTCGTTGATGAATGCAAAATAAGATTTTAGGTTCTTGACTTGTATAATAGAATACCAAATCGCTGTAAATAATCTTCTATCGACCTTCGAATATGAAAAATAATTTTTTCATTTAATAGACAGACTTTCTTGACACAGATTTATTAGTTTTCCTGTAAGATGATATTACGCGTGCTATATAGATCGTGTTAAATTGACTATTTGTCAAGTAAAAATGGCCCGAGCATACGTCGTATTGCCCAGTACTCCCAATATCGAGTCCAATTATCCCTAAGCCATACTTGGACATACTAAAGTCAAACTAAACCAACTTTTGTCAGCTATCGTCGCAATAACCAGTAGTGTATTAGATACACTAAAATATTACCTTCTTTTTTTGAAAAATTGGGTATAAAGTAGCCTATGTGTTAATTCATTTTGAGTTTCTTTTAGTGGAGGGCTATGCTAAAGCATATGCTGACGCGCTAATTAGGCCGGCCAGTCCGCAATGATACCACGGACTCACAGAATACTAGCGTGAAATAATACTAGTAGTGTGTTTCGCTGAACGAGTGAGGATATTTGAGGCTCTTGAAATGATACCTCTTAAAAGGCATAGAAAGTCGACAACACAAAAGCGCGGTTTGTGGCACGAACGGGCCACAATGGGCGGCGGTTATCTGTTTCCATAAAAGAGATCCGCCTGCTCATATAACATAAGAATAGGTTTTTTTAATAGTATAGCGGACAACGGAGCAGGAAGGTCTCCTTTATGGTAAGAGAATACCGCCGCCCAGGAACAACCGCGCCACGGTTCGCGCATTGTTTGTGTTGCCGGCTTTTTAAGAATCTTAAGCGGCACCTTTAAAGGCCTCCGATATCCTCATTCACTCTGCGAAACACAGTACAATTACCGTTTCACGCTGAGTATTCTGTGAGCCCGTGGTATCACTTTGGACGAGACGGCCCAATTTGTGCGTCAGCATATGCTTCAGCATGGCTCTCCCACGAGACATATAAACATCACTCTCAAAATTAAGAAGTGGACGAACCGAAATTGTTATCCTAACAGTAAGAAGTCGTACTGTACTATAGATAGATCACTGATACAGATTCTCGTCTAACTACACAACACCACAGACTTGCAATAAAGAAATGAATTAATACTATCAATCGATATCAGCTTAATGAATTTTTCAATCGAACTTAGAACGTGTAAATCAAACTGATAACACTGATGTCAGACAATACTTAAAACGAAAAAAAAACAACTAGATACGCGAGCCATGTGGCTAAGTGGTTTAATAGGAGCTGCGTTGTCCGCTATACTATAGAAAAATGTCTATTCACTTTTAATATTTTTTTTTGTATTCTCAACGACATAATGTATAGAAATACAAAAAAATACGTTGTCTTACAGAAAAAAATCAAATTGGAATTGTATAGTTAAGCAAAAATATGACAACAATAAAAAACGACAAATATTGTAATTTCAACACTTTTTGATAAGCCCCGTGCGAAATCCGAACCATGAACGTAAGTGAGCAAGGTCAGCGGGATCATACACGCCTTATCTTTTTGTTAAAAAACGTTAACTATAAATTTAGGTTCCAATAAATTATTCTAATGAACGCTTGGCGCGATCTCGTTTTCGTGTCAGTCTATTTCCGAACGGTGTTTATGATAATTATATCTTGCATATTGTTAAATGTCGCTCAGCGCATATGATTTTTATTCGTCAACAATTCAATATATAATTGTAATGTAAAACAGTACATTCACTTCTAATATTCTTAATATATCTTACCAGAGTGGTCCTGGCGTGTTGTAAACTAGCTGTCTTGAGAGAATACTAAAGTCGTTTCCTTGCTTTACTCTCCGCAGTTAGACCTTTATAATCCACATGACGTTGCTGCCCTACTTATTGATCACCCTTTGAAGCCTTTACGACACCCTCGGTACATGCAGATGGAGATACCATATGGTATACCTATTATCGAATAAAATATATCGTCAAAGCCCGAAAATTAAAAAAAAGATATAAAAATGTATTTTTGAAAATAAACTCGAGTAACATTAAAAATGTTCTATAAATAAATGTTTTGGTATAATAAATGTATCTAATATATATAATAAGCTGTTGTTATTTTAACATAATTGACACATGTATTCATCACCAAAGGAATTCGTATTTTTTTTTAATCTTCGTGTATTCAATCTTAATATAAAACTAAATTTCTATTTAATATATTGTTATATAAGGACTAGTATTTTTTAATTTAATACTAATTTAAATGATATAACTCCGACAAAGAGTTCACCCGTAGGAGAGCCATGCTGAAGCATATGTTGATGCACTAATTGGGCTGGCTCGTCCAAAATAATACCACAGGCTAACAGAATACTCAGCGTAAAACGGTACTTGTAGTGCGTTTCGCAGAGTGAAGACATCAAAGGCCCTTAAAGGTGCCGGTTAAGAGATATAAGAAAAGCCGGCAACAAAATCATTGCGATGACTGTGTCGCGGCTATTCATGAGCGGTGGTGTTCTCTTACCATATAGAAGATCCACTAGCTCCGTTTTCCGCTATAGAAAAAAAAACATATTTTGTCGAGCTAGAGGAAAAAAGCAACATTTGAATCGAGAACATTTTAAATCTATATAAAATAAAAAAGATATGAAAAAGTCAGGACTACTGCGCAGCAGAACTATTTTGCGTGTGTGTGGATCTAAGCTTAAAAAGTAAAATGACGTGATAAATTGATAACTTTTTTTAAATAAAAATCGAAGCAAATAAGACTCTTTAATTAGTGTATTTGATATTGTCGAAACGAAATATGTATAAAAAAATAAAATATTCTTTAATCAAGCATGTATGAGGCAGGATTTGATCGAACTATAAATGGATGATTCGGTCTAATTTTCCACAATACTACATTCTTGCGAAGCTTCAGTAGGCACCCATTTTATTTCATATCCTCAGGCAGGATCTGTCAAACATCTGTCAAAATACAAAAAATAAATGATTCTCTTGATAATTCCTACTCATATTATTGGCACCTTCAATGGTACATCTTAAGAAATATGTAATCGTTTTTAAGACAGTTCAAGTTATTATACGAACAGAAAGATATACAAAACCCACATACAATATATAATATATATGTTTCAATATATCTTACAATATATTACAGGTCTCAAATGTAAATTAAAATTGTCGAATTGAGTTGGCTTTTAAAAGTACTAATCAATTATATTATAATATAAAACTCTGACTTATTAATTTCTTAATTGGTAATACGAAAGTTCCGCCTGACATTTTATATTTTCATACGCCAAAAGACGTTTCCTAAAAAATATATTGCAAGTAGCAATAGCATTGCATTTTATTAATCTGTTAAAAATATCACATTCATATTTGAATAAATTTTATCTATGTAGAAGGATTACCAACCTAAGCTAAAATTACATTCGAAGATTTTTACTACTCTGATAGCGTCAATTGGTGATACCTTTCATTAACGTTCATGCAATTTCTGAGTACTGTAATAGAATACTAAGTAGCATTAACATCTATATTTTAGGAAAAGGACAAGGGCCTAAAAGGTGCCGACCAACTCCTCCATACTGAGCATACAGATAGCGTGTAAAAAAAACAAGGAATGTGGCTTCATCTAAATGTAAAACTTTTATGCGAGATTAAATCTTATAAATTTAACTAAGAACTTGTTTTGAATAAGGCGGTGCGGATATTAATTTTTTGATCATATACCTACGTTGACGTCACTGACACTTAATAAACTACTTGTAAATATAATTGTTGACCTCGGGCCAACTTCTATATAATATATATGTTATATGAAACGTTACATACTGGTAATAAAAGTTACAAATAGGCCGATCACAATCTGATTTTGGGTCCATTGTTAGGAGCTCTTGGTTAACCTGACATAGTAAGTGATTTAAAAGAAATCTACTTTATTGTGTATAAAATATTTTACAATAGACTTTTTGTTAATCTTTTAACGTCTTCATATTCGTTTTATTTTGTTACATGGTCACAATTTCTTATAGTTTTATGTTTTTTGTATAGTTCTTCTGTGGTCACAATTTTGTCATACTGACAGTGTGATGACCTTTATTTAAATAACGACAGATAATCGTACAAAAATATAAAACAAAATTCTAAAAGCGATACAACTTATAACTATGAACCAATATTTTAACCACAGACGAACGTATTGAGAGAACAGATTATACAATATGTGTATGAACAAATAACACAGATTATATATAGGAAAAATTTAAAAAATGGAAAGAGAATGTATTTATAATAATTTTTTAGGTTAATATTATTCATATGTAAAAATGTATAACGTCTGCTTCGTATTGTGTATTTTTTTTAAAAGATTTTTTTAATTTTTACGATCCTGATCCTTAATTTTTACAATTCGGCTCTTTAGATAAGTTTATATAAATGTATATTATATTAAATATTATATAATGAGCCGAATAAAACACAAAATAAGAAGGGAGAATGATTATTGCAATATTCCTCAATAAAATACTAGAATTTACACA
>DWCF01007797.1:0-10142 GCA_018230265.1 Delias oraia
GCTCGAGTGGAAGGGACGCGTGCCTTTCACTTTTTATGTCTGTCTCTCTCGCTCTTAGGCGGGCTAACCATGCTCGATTGGAAGGGACGCGTGCCTCTCACTCGCTCTCATTTTGAGCGCATAACGTGAGCGGAGCAGTTTCTTGAAGTGTCACCCGGCAAACCAATTTATAAGACGTTGTCACGTCAAAATTTACAATTATTTCATTCATTTACATTCATTTCACATTTATTTCACACTGATTACTTTTATTCTAATTCATTATCAGGTTGTTGCATTTTCTCATGAAAATCTATGTAATATGATAGAAAATATCATATGAAATAATAATAATAATGTATTTTCTTAATTAAATATTTTATTCAACATATCGACCATAGAATTTTATGGAAATATGAATTTAGGTTTCTGATATTATAAACATATTTGATATTGTTTTAAGATATATTATTATTTTTCATTACAATAACATCTTCGAAGTTTAATGAAACTTTTCATGTATGATATGAATTCATAGCAAAAGAACTTTTTCCATTATTATGGATAATAACTTCCTAAAATTTCTTTGATATCCAAAATGGCAGCTTTTAAGGCTCGATTATCAAGATTTATTACACTTCGTGTTTATAAACTATTATATTTTCATTTGCAGGCCTCAGATGTGTCTACTGCGTTATATAATACAACGTGGTATCAATTGAAAAATAATTATAAGAAGGATGTAGTTTTTATAATGCTAAGGTAAATATATAATGATTCATAAACCATAACATACAATGGAGCAGATATATTTTTGAAGAATTTGTGAAAATAACTATGAGTTAGGTTATTATGAAATATTACCAGGTTAATACGTCTAGAAAATAAGTTTTTGCTGAGTTGTTCTTGCTATGTTTACGAAATTTCCATAATTTAATGTCAAAATAAAGATAAGCTTGCCTAGTCTTCCACTAAGTTCTATATAGTTAATGTATAAATGTATGTATGTACCAGGGCTTATTACAAAATATCAGATTACGTAGATAAAAACGTCTGGGAAGAAATCTGCTCAAATTCAGCACAATTAGCAACTATCAGAGCTGGCTGGTAATTTCTTTAACTACCTCTCAAAAATTTGAGGTTACACAATTCATATAGAGTACCTTGTTTATTTTATTTCTTGTATGTGTTTTCGAAGAATCTAAGTAAAAACCTTTTATCTTTTATAGAAATAAACTATATTAATTTTAAGTCTACGTTGAATTAAGAATATACTTACAAATGCACCGATATTTTAAATTGCGTGTAAAACAGAGGAATGAACTTAAATATTGCTCCATCACAACAAAAGCTGTTCAAAACAATCCCGCTTGTTTACCTTCGCACAAGCCATATCAAATTTGGTATGGCCAGCAGTCCGTGGTCGGTCGCACTGTTTTGCATACTTAAACGGAATTTTATACACTTTCCGCCTTTTCTGAAATGAATTTACACAGTTTTTATTGATTTGTAATTTTCAAACAGATTCAAGAAGCTTATTGTGGTATGTTTTTTAATGAATGCTCTCTTTGTGTATCAAGGTTTACTTTTTAACAGTTGTTAATTTACTTTTATTAATACACTACCCAAACAAAAATTTATGCAATTAATATGTTACAAACATCATGATTGCGTATAATGAGATTGTAATTAAACGAAACGCTGTGAAATAATTTTAACTGTTCAGCCACTTTTATGTATTCATTCAACCCTTCATTAGAACTAAATACAAAAGATATTATACTGAAATACACTGGCAAAAATTATGGGCATTCAAAACTGATAACCTGCCAAACATAAACTTGAATTTGAAATAATTTTCAAATTATATAAACAAGAAATAAAGTCTAACAATATAAGATACTCAAAAAAATTGATAACTTACAATTTCAAGTTAAAGAGGAACATTATATAATCACACACTATGTAATCGTGAACATAATCTTTATAAGTAACAATTTTAATTGTTACATTTTATAATAGTAATTTAATTATTTTTTTATATACCGGTCAGTGGAACAGGCGTTTCTACTATGATAAGAGATCAGTGCCGCCCATGGACAATCGGGGTTTGATTGTGGTAGCTTTCAGCGCTTACACTGGTATTCTGTGATCCCGTCATATTACTTCGAACTTGCCGGCCCAACTAGTGCGTTAACAAATGCTTCAGCAATACTGTCTCACGGACTCATACATCGAACGAATTAGATCTTCATATGAATGATTCTCGCGTGAATAAAGGTCATTAAAATATCGCATGCACAAAGGCAGTTCATATTACATAGATATGTTATGAATAAAGTTTAAAACATTGTAAAGCAAATGAAATGCGAAGGTATGCTAATATTATTACCGTTTCTCAGATCTCAACGCGTGGCATACGTGACCTCGACGAGTTTCATAAAGATATCATTGAAGACATTTATACGGGTAATAATTTACGAGCCTACGCCGATGTATATACTTTGTTAAAAGCCTTACAAACTCTGTCGAAACACAAAATCTTGATCAATATCGCCCCTTGGCCCGCTAGGCACAATGATCGATGACAAGGCAATGATCTTATCACACTCTAGTGTTGTAATAAATAGACCACAAAATTTGTCAAAGTTAAACACAATATCGCCATTATGTAACAGTTTCGAGACCCGGTCTTGACTATAAGCCAGTAGCCGTACGCATAATAATTTCGCCTGTTTTATGCCATGTCTCTCGTCCAAAGTATACAAAAAATACTTTTAAATTTTACTCCGGTGTAAAATGTTCATTTCCATTTAATAATGAAATTAGTTTCAAACTGGAATGTTTGTTTTTGTCCAAAAACTGTGAACCGTTTTCAACAGTTTTAAAAAGTTAATGTTGCATAATTTAGTAAATTAAATATTCAATATGATAATATCATAAATGTTTAATTCGAACAAAGTATTGAAAAAGACCTCAAAAATATATCAACTATGGTATATCAAATTATCGTTTCAGGTAATGCTGTATTTTATACATAAGAGTGTTTTTTTTTCAGATTATGAACATGACTTGGTCCTTGATTTCTCTTATTACTTCGGTTTACGATCAAAAATAATTATATATACAATTGATTTTTATTAGTTTACAAAGCTAAAAAGACACAGCATTAAACACAGATGTAAATCCTTTATTCGACACAATGGTTTGACAAATCGAGGCGATTTCGTCGCTAACTCTGCTTCTCTATGTATTTAGGACAAATATTCATAAATTATGACTAATATATAGGTATAATTTTAATTGTAATTCCACTCTAGCCTTGTATAACAGATTTTAAATTAAAATGTATTATATAAATTTAAATTTACTTTACGATAAACAGTGCTGCTATTTAAGGAAGTAAACCTTTATCATCACAAATTGTTAGTTCAATTAGTAATTCGTGTAAAATTAATTGATCCTAGCATTTCATATTACAAATTAGCTCCTACCTAGTTTTATTGCAAATTTAAATTTACTTTGTGATACTAGAAACGCCATACTTCAATTATAAAGTAAAAGTAATACAATGTGATGTCACCTTATATTGCAATTGACTATTAACAGAGTTCACCATTTAAAATATTGTTACATAGGCTTTGATATTTTTAAGTGATTTTTATAGCAAAATAGAAGAAAATAGTGTAAAAAAACAGTTGTTAACTTTTAAAAGTAATTTATTTACTCGGTTAAGTTTTTTACAAACTTTATCGTCATAAAACATTCTAAAGAGGTAAGTGAATAGAAAAAATCAAGTGCCATTAAAAGTTCCGAGTAGGTGCTCTAAGCTTGGAGCAGTAATAAAATTATACCGGACCCAACTTAATATTGAACTTTCCATGCCTCTAACTAGCTACAGTTTATGTATAATCATCGTCACTTTGAACCGACGAGACGAAAATGACTCACATATTATCTTTTATATGACTGCATAACTTCACATAAAATTGTTTGTTGTATACTTTTTCACTTTATACAATAAAGTGAGAAGACTTATTCGTTATACATTTATTTACGTTACAAAAATACATAATAGCTTATCTTTTTAATTTAATTAATAGAATACAATGCTTCATATGAAATAATATTTTAAAAGCTCTTTGGTACCAATAAATAGTTAATTCTTTCTTTTCTTATGAATACAGTGGCAAACGAGTAGGCTTCCCTAGGATAAGTGATCCTTTGTCAATGGTGATCCGCTCTTGCTGAGGCGTGGGTGCGTTGCCGGTTTTTAGACTAAGTTATGCTACATTTGAATTATTATTAACTAAAAACTTAACATATAATGTTTATACTTATAAACTACACAAAGCCACGGGCATAAACATATTGCAAATATAAAAGTGTAAAAATGGTACGTCATTTATTATAGATCATGAATTATGACGCAGATGTTATAACTACCTATCTGGCGCTAACTACTTACCGGGGTGATAAATGAAGATTCTCATAGATATTGAGTTCCATACAAGGCAGCTGAGCACATTCCCTTTATTTCCCGCTGCGGAAGCTATAAGTGAAGTAATTTTGTAAGCAATATAGTTTCGCTAGCTGTTTTATGTTTAGGTGGCTTTATATTATAACACATAATAGTTTTAATAATATACAAAAACTAGTAAATATTAAAAATATAAATAAAATAATAATAAAGCAGTAATTCGTATATCAACTACCGAGAGTGATATTATTTATTACTTATTTTTTATTCCATAGCGGACAATGGAGTAAGTGGGTCCCCTATATGGCCTCCTATAACAGAACACCGCCGCCCATGAACAACCACATTCCGCGCATTAGTTGTGTTGCCGGGTTTTACGCCTCCGATATCCTCATCTACTCTATGAAAGAGAGTACAAGCACCGTTTCACGCTGAATGTTCTGTGATTCCATGGTGTCACTTCGGAAAAGCGGGTCCAATTAGTGCGTCAGCATGGCTCTCCCACTTATGAGGTGTTTGGTTGTAAATAGGAATTAATTTCATTATAAATCATAATATTATTTTGAATTACAAAATATATAACCCACATATGGCAATAACACAAAACGATACAAGTATGCACATTTGGATATGGCGATTAGCCTGGCGCCGTGCCAGCGTCTCAGTCCTTCGAGTCACAATGGTTGATATTTATTATTATTTATACATGAAATAAGTTGGTATAGCGAATGATAGAATTGGGTCAATGATTTTGTTGAAATCGCAGTAAAAACGGCAACTACACAATTATGTTAATCAGGGGAAAATTCATTTGCAAATTATCTCATATTTGAAATATAAAATAAATCATTGTACAGAATGGTGGGTTAAATGGTGGTGACTTAATACCAAGCATGTGACATCACCATGAAAATATTTTTTTCCAGAGACTTATTTGTTTTCTAAGACTGTGTTCCTTAATACATTTTGTGGCTTTTGTTATTATCCTAAGTTAACATCTATTTCCAAACAAATCTATATTACATCAATCAAACTTTAATTGTTATAAGTTAGGTGTTTATTTATGGATAGCTATAGTGAATATATATAAAATAAAGCATTAAAGTGTTTAGTTTAATAATCTACTGAATGAATGATGATGGTGATATTTAGTGTACCGCAAAATACATTTCTCAAGAATAAATAGAAATTCAACCAAACCTCTGACGTATTATAAAAATATATTTTTATATTATAAGGTATATATTATGTATACACCTATTATTTCTTATTATTCTTATATACATTATAGAAGATTAAAAAAGAAATGTAAGCTTGTACCAATTAAACAAAAAGTTTTTAAATACATTAAAACCCAAAAAGTGGATTATATGTTTGACCTGTGCGACTATATTTTACTTAGAGTTTTCCTAAAGGAAATAATGTTTTAAACATTGTCCCTGTAGGGTAAAACACCTACAGAAATACAAATTTAACCAATTTTTAAATAAAATATTAATTTAACAATATTTTTTTATAATAGGCAGATAAATACTGTAAGTTTATTTGTATATTGATTAATATGAGGGCTAGTAATAATAAACCACTCTTTTGTGAGTGAGTAATAAAAGCCTTTAAGGTCACGGCATCTACATTAGAAAACGTAGATGGAATTTTATTTAAAAAATAAGGCATATTTGACCGCGAGGAATGATTCAAATATTCAATGTCGGTAGAATAGCAATAGATGGCTATGCGTAATTTCTAATAAAAAAAATGGTGATTATTACGATTTCCCTGTATTGATATTTAATTAAGTACGTACAGTGGTATTTTATTACAGTCGCCAGTCGTATTGTCGGCTACAACGCAATTAACAGCGAAACTGTGCTGCACAAAGCTAATTCGGTACATTTTTTCTTTGTGCTTGGGGAATGTGCTATATGTATAATCAAATAACACGTGGGATACGTGTAAGTTTATGTTTTGTAGAATATCTTTATGTCGGATAGATTAATTTTAAGTCTGTTTTTATATAATTTTTTAAGGTATAGCGGACAACGGAGCAGGTGGGTCTTCTATGTGGTAAGGGAATACCACGGCCCAAAGACAACCGCGACATAGTCCGCGCATTGGTTATGTTGCCGGCTTTTTACGCCGCTTAGGCAGCATTTTTAAAGGTCTCCGATATCCTCACTCACTTAGCGAAACACAGTAGAGGTACAGTTTCAATTACAACTACTTTTTCACGCTGAGTGATCTGTGAGCCCGTGGTATCACTTCGGACGAGCAGGCCCAATTAGTGCGTTAGCATAGGCTTTAGCATAGCTCTCCCAGGTGTGCGACAGTATTAAGACACTCATCTCGGCCACTGCCAAGCCCTTCCAGAGACCGAAAAAAATATAGTTATCCAGACCGGTATTTGAACCCGATACCTCTCGCTTCATGGTAGAATTTTAAAACTATTTAGGTATTAGTTTCTCGAATACTCTTTTATTCATTTTTATATCATTTTATGATATAAATAGTGTTCGCGGAATACCAAGTTCTGCCCGGTACTACACCAACCGGCTCCAACCAAACTCGAAAGACCGATATATTAAAAATATACTCTCCAATTTTATAGTCGAGTAAAAAATTCTTATGTGCTTCTCTTGGTTCTAAGCTACCTCCCTACCAATTTATAGCTAAGTCAGTTGAGCCGTTCTTAAGTAATTAATAATGTTACTAACACGGCTTTCTTTTATATGTGTATATAGACATATAATATCATAATACACGGTTCAAAAAAATTAAATGCATTGAATGAATTGAAAATTGAAAAAAATGAATGAAATGAATGTATAAATGGATACACATATATTAATTCAAGTCGATTCAGTAGTTCATTTAGATATTTTTTATTCGCAGTTATTTTGTTCTTATGTAAATTGAATTATCAAGGTTGGTTTAGCCATTCAAAAGTTATGAGGGTACAGACATTTTGAAGATTCATAAATATTTATATATATGGATAGCAAATTTGTTTCAGCGACAGATGATTTGACACAGTTGTCATGGGGGTTTTGTGTCGGACTGTGTTGTGAAAATCAAATAATTAAATTTTCGTAAATTAGTTTTTAATTTTTAATTAGTTTTAAATTAATTTTAGTATTTTTATTTGAAAATATGATATATATTGAACTTATACCATTAATTTTTCATAAAACCTCCATTACTATTTGGAACATTCAGGAAAATGTCCAGTCAAATAAGCGAATCGCACCAATAAATTACATGATGTCAAAAATGTATGAATAGAAAGAAAATACATTTGTCTCTTTATACTATGATTTTATTGTCAAGATTTGTGTTTTATTATTTCAATAACGTTATTTGAAAAAAACAAATAATTTTGTGGGTTACACGTTGAGTTACAATTGTATATTTTTATAGTAGTTACAAAAAGTTTTAAATTAAAAACAAAACATATAACTTCAACCAGTTACTATGGCGGTATAGATTTTCAGAAATAGGCCAGAGATTACAAACTAATTCCTATGCAGATTTAGTTACTCGCTCGATTACTAGTTAAAAGCTCCAAGATACCTATTCGTATTCATTTCAGTGTTTACACATTTGAAACTATCTTTAACTTAATTATACTGCTAGATTGAATTTCAGAATTTAATTTGCAAGATATCGGTGACTATATAATACTTGGAATTTCTTTCTAAATATCGTTAGATAATTTAAATGTTGAGAAGTAAATCGAAGAATAACTATTTTTCGTCAACCTTAACCGATGTAGTTTTTTTTGGATCAATAATTCTTTATCCTACTAATTTCATAAAGGTAAGTTTGTAAGTATGGATTGTGGATCGATGGATCTTTGTTACTCTTGTACGCAAAAACTGCCACATAGATCAGAATAACACATAGGTTTTGATTTATAATGATATTGTGTAAAGTAGCTGAAATATAATGAAAAATGTCACGTAAGTTGGATACGGTAAATGACCGGGCAGGGCAATGTCTGCCAAGACCACTAGATTAAAATATTTTAACCAATTTTTGTAGTTATTACAAATATATATTTTACTATACAGGAAGACGTAATAGTGTAATTTCAGCCGCACGCTAGAGCAAAACGCAATCTAAAGGACCGCTTTCAATATGCACCGGCCTTTGTAGCAAACCATGCGAGCGTGAGCAGCGACATGCCTAGTTTTCGCACTCTTTACTATAATATCTCTGTATATCTATAATTTATTTACGTTTTAACAAACATTGGCATATATACTGGAATGAGTAAACAGCGACCATAAAGGCGAAGCAACAATTACAAAACTGAAATTTTGCAAACCAATTTCATATTAGTTTCCATGGTCATGCTAAGGCAAAGTAGTATTTTAATTAGTTAAAGCTTTAATCAATTAAAATCCATTAAACTATTCCTATACTTCACACATTGTACATGTAATTTAAAAAGTCTGAGTGGAAAATTCTGTGCGCAAAATTAAAACAGATTTTAGAAAATATATATGATTGATTGCTATGATTGAATTATGAAAATATTCAACTATTATTAATGAATACTTTCAAATAATTTAAATGAAATGAAACCCTATAATTGTTTTACTATCGCGGTAGGCAGAGAATCCTCAAGTTTTTCGGTCAGGCGAGACCCAGACAGTCAGGTTGCTTGAAAGGAAAGACTGCGATATATGGGACCATATGGGAGCTATCCAGCAATGATCCATCCGAATGCCGCAAGACAGAAATATCGGCAAATAATTTTGGCCAGGGTGACGCACATTAGTCACGTCCCTGAGTCATGAGGTTACGACAATTACGAAGAATTGCTTTAATTTAGAGTTATATAAAAGTTGAATTGATAGCCTCCTTTATGTAATTGTAATAATCCCTAATTTTATTAATATTTCATAAATAAGCCTATATAATATATATGTAAAGAAAACCTCTGACTCTTTACTAAATAGAACTTTTTTTATAGTATGGCGGACAACAGAGCAGGTGGGTCTCCTATATGGAAAGAGAACACCGCCGCCCACGAACAACTGCACCACAGTCCGCGCTTTGGTTGTATTGCCGGTTTTTTACGCAACTTAAGCGGTATTTTTAAGAGCTTCCATTATTCTCACTCACTCTGCGAAACACAGTACAAGTACCATTTCATGCTGAGTATTCTGTGAGTCCGTAGTATCACTTCGGGTGTGTCGGCCCAATTAGTGCGTCAGCATATGTTTCAGCATGGCTTTCCCACGGGAAAATGACTCTCCCACGGAGATACTGACAGTGGGAAGACTGTTTTCTTTATTTAGCAAAGACAAAGCCTACATTTCAACACTAAACAAGATGTCATTATATTTATTTATTAGTAACGAATTATTTTTGGAATATTGTAGAAATATTATTGTTAATTTATAAAACTAGAAGTTAACGGCATTTAATGTAACTTTATAGATTTTACAGATAAACGCAATTAGAAAACTAAAAATAACACATAAAGTATATCCTAATATATATAAATCTCCTGTCACAATGTTTGCCCTCAATGGACTCTTAAACCGCTTAACAGATTTCTTTCAAATTTGCACGCAATATGCACTTTGGTCCAACTTGAGAGCTTAGATCTTTAATTATCGTCGCAATTTTATTTTATTGCAAATTAATTGACAGTCACCATTATCTGTTAACTCCA
>DWCF01007798.1:0-10142 GCA_018230265.1 Delias oraia
CCATTCTTTTAGACTGGATGTGGTATTTTAGGCATTAACGTTTGGCTTCCATGAAGATGCATATTGGTGAAAGATTTTCTTAAATTGTATTAAAATTGAGTACACGTACATAAATTATGATGACTCTGAACTTTAGGTGGCATAAAAGCAATTGGTTGCGCAAGAGTTCCAAAAATATTCTATGGTAAACCTCGACCCACTTAAATGTTAAATTCGTTCAGATGTTCTAATATCGCAACATTGTTTGTGTAAATCCATAGGTAATATAGTTAAATTATTAATTAATGAGATTTCTTTATATTTGTTTTTGGGTTTTTAATCTATAAAGGAAAATGTCTAATACATTTGACATAAGAGGAACAGATGTTCCTCTTACTAAAATTTTATACAATAGCAGATTTACCAGTAACCTGAGAAGGCTGGGACCTAGGGCGGTAAAATTCTAGAAGGCGGCAAATTTGGCCACAAAACTCTCGTCAAACAGAGACAATATAAAGACTTGAGTAGTAGTATATACAAAGGAAAACTAGAACCTTTTGAGGTAGTGAGTTGTTAAGATGTTTAAATAGCGTTTTAATTTTACAATTTAAATTAATCTAAAAAATATATAAATTCGGCAATGGTGTTAAAAATAATAGTTTCTTCGATAGACAAATATAAACATATACAATACAAACTTTACATTGACCTGTGAAATACCGTCCGGCTGACAGGGGATCTCAAGCTGACCTCTACCCCGGGACGGCCCATACTGAGGTTCGAGTTCCGCAGGAGACGCCCTTGCTTTAGTCGCGGAAAGGACTAATTTCTCGGCGAGCCTTCTAGAAAGCCCCCCGCCAGTGTTAAGCTGTAAAGAAAACTAAAGCATTAGTATGAGATGTAAAAAGTTATAAAATTATATTAACACGTAAATTATAACATTAATCTGTGGCCAATTTATGTCAAAACAAGATTATTTCTGTTTCAGTTCGGAAACAAACCTTGGCTTTATAACCTGTTTAGTTAAACGCGAGTAGCACAATAAAATATTGAGTTACGGTGGTGGAAATAAATACAGCAGAACAGGGCCGTAGGTACCATTTAGATTTAAAAAATGTCTCTTTCAACCTCCGGTCCCAGTACTATGTAAAGTTTCTTTGTTACATACATATAGTTTCTATCAATAAGACGGTATCTGCTAAGATATCTTAAAATGATGTAATAATAAATAAATTTTCAATTGTTTCTAATATAGGTTGCATTATAACTGCATTATGTACATTCGTTTTCAAATTGCGATGCTGTAAACCGTCACAAGTTTTTAAAATCTCCAATTATAGGTTATTTTACTGTGAGGAAATGTATTTACGCACTCCCTCTTACGACGGGATATATGGAACTCGGCGTTTTGGAGTACCTTTACTAAAACCTCAGGGCATTTCCATTTCAGGAAAGTCCGACGTCTACCGGCTCAATCTAACTTGAATTAAAGTCAAGTGATATATTTCTACTTCGTTTTCTAATGTATAATTATACGCACGTGATGACGGCCCTGAAATAGACGCTAGTCGTAGAGACTCATCTCAACACCGTATTGTTTATTGTGTATATGTTTTACAATTGGCACGCTTTGATGAGGTTTTATATTTATTTACTTAACGCTACACGACTATAAGACAACTATATATTAATACTGGCGAGCAGGTACCTGCTTCGCTACATGTAAAAAATGCGGATTAAGCGTATTAAAAAAAATCTCCTATTCGTTATAAAATAATATTTGTTATTGAACATATAATTTGGTATTTTATGTTATATGTATGTAAAATATAATTAACAACATTTAAAAGAAGGCATATTTTTTTAACGATATTTCAACAGATTATATACACAATGTATTGTTATGAAAATATTTACCTAATTTTAATTTAAAATCCAAGTTACTCATTTATACATTTCGTTGAATTTTTATATTTTTTATGACTTATACACGTGGGAGAGACATGCTGAAGCATATGCGGACGCACTAATTGTGCCGGCTCGTCCGAAGTGATACCACGGGGGCTCATAGAATACATTGCATGAAACGGTACTTGTTCTGAGTTTCGCTGAGTGAGTGCGGATATCGGAGGCCCTTAAAAATACCGCTTAAGTGGCGTAAAAAGCCCTTTTTATATAGAAGACCCACCTACTCCGTTGTCCGCCATACTATAAAAAATCGACTGTTATGGCTCCAGCATTTTCGTAAGTTTCTGTTTGTTTTGGGTTACCGCTATAGTTACGTCACATATGAGAATTGTTGGTCAAAATGTTCCTTAACGTCACCACTTCCTACAACACTAAAACTCTTTCATCCTACGCCCAGATGTTTCGTGTCTCTGGGCAAATCGTAAAAATAACCAATGAATGAAGTGACCGAGACCTGTTTGAAGGCACCGTGTAATTCTTTCGTCGAGTGAAAATTGCGGTGTCTTATCTCTATATATTTAGTTCATACGATTTTTTTATGGTATAGCGGACAACGGAGTACGGAGAGACGAAGTGGGTACTGCTATATGGTAAGAGAACACTGCCGCCCTTGGACGACCGCGCCACAGTCCGCGCACTGGTTGTATTGCCGGCTTTCAGGGCCTCCGACATCCACATTCACTTAGCAAAACACATCAGAAGTATATTTATAATACATATTGCCTAATTAAATCTAAAAAATACACAAACGAAATAATAAGTAACAAAGTGATATATTTATTATTAGTACACATATCTTTTTCATCATTTTGACAGTGGCTGGGCGAGTGTCCTCAATACAGTCGCACCCGTGGGAATGCATTGCTTAAGTTGAAGTTGTAGTTGCAGTGAGATGCAGACGCACTAATTGTGCCGGCTCGTCCGAAGTGATACCACGCGCTCACAGTATACTCCGCATGAAACGTTACTTATACTGAGTTTCGCAGAGTGAGTGATAATATCGGAGGTCCTTAAAAGTGCCGCTTAATCGGCGTAAAAAGCCGGCAACACAACCATGTGCAGTCTGTGTCGCGGTTTTTCACGAGCGACGGTGATCTCTTACCATATAGGAGACCCACGTGCTCCGTTGTTCCGCTATAGAATAAAAATATATATTATTTATAAATTTCCTGTATACGATTTGAAGCTTCAAACCATTGCATTACGCAAGTGAGAAGTAACATTTCACACATGGCCTAGCCCCATACTAAACAAACCATTACTGAACTTCCATTCATAATTTCCTATGAATTGGGATTTAATGGTTAACAAAAGAAATTCAAACAAAAGCAAGTAATCGTATAATTATGAAAGCCATTATTTTATTAAAAATATCTTTAATGTTTGAAACTTTCAGTTATGAACGTGTTTTCCAATTATAAATGGTTATAGTTTTTTTTTAAATATAATAACTAGAGTCAATAAAAACCTCATCTAGGATAAGCCGCCCACCGCCCATGGACATCGCCAACTGCGCTGCTAGTGCGATACCGGCTGCTTGCTAAAATTTTTGTATAGTGGTGAAGTAAAAATCAGATATAACGGAATATTTCACCCGTGGGAGAGCCATGCTGAAGTTTATGCTACCGCACTTATTGGGCCTTCTCTTCCGAAGTGATACCACGGGCTTACGGAATACTCAACATGAAGCGGCACTTGTACTATGTTTCGCAGAGTGAGTGTGGATATCAGAGGCCGGCATTAAAAGTCGGCAACACAACTAATGCGCGGACTATGGCGTGACTGTTCATGGGCGGCGGTGTCCTCTTTTCATATAGTAGACCCACCTGCTCCTTGTCCGCTATAGAATAAAAAAAAAATAACTTTCTTGCCTTAGCCAAATAATTTTAAAGTGACAATATCTTCCAAATATTTGATTTATTTTATTATAAAATTATTGATTTTATTATATATATTTTACTAGCTGATTTCTGACCTAGGCAAAAGTGGTATTGTAATAACTAACTAGGAATAGTACTAATAACGCTATTAAAATAGGTGTATGTATATTTAATGCTAAATCATAAATAATATGTCCAAAAAAATAATTTAAACAAAAACTGGACTAGCATGATTATCATGCAGAAATGTGAGAAAATACATTACCGACACCCAGAGCTACAGTACTAGGTACGATGTAATATTGTAACATTTTCTTACTATGCATACTGATGGAGGGTTTTGCTAATAAAATTATTTATTAAACGTTAAGAAAACGGATCTTTAAAAATCATCTCGAAACTAGCTCACGATACATAATGTTGCGTCAAATAATTCTCAAAACCGTAAATAGTTTACAAAATTGAGCCCGACAGTAAATTAGTTTGAAGCTTTGATCGTTCGTGATCATTAATCTCGCTTTGTTTCACGAATTGAACGAGATTCATGTAAATATGTACGTAGCAGTAGTTAGTGAGGAAACGTGTCTCGGTGGAGTCAGCCAGAAATCAATCGATGGCTTGCCACTGCGCAGCCTTATAGATCACCACGTATGAGGGTGAAATTGTATGTGCTTGTCAATAATAAATCACTGATTGTTAACCAATTAAGGACCAGCATTAGTTGAATCGGCGCCAAGCGATAAGACTGCATTAGGCGAAGCTCCGTTTAGGCCTATATTTCATGAGTACCAGGCATCGGAGTTATAGAGATCGGATCGCGTGAGCTTTGAGCGGCGCAAGCTCGCGCTCCCCGGACGCTCGGAGAGACCGCCCGCGCACCTGCCCTCCCCGTCACTCATCCAAAATTAAATCCCAAACTCCCCACCGACGCGGCAGCTAAACATTCTGGAATAATTCCTACGATTCAGCCGCTGGGTACACGCCATTCGAATTCGGGTCGTGACCGCGTTCGGTGATATACGAGAAGTAGGCAGCGCCGATCACCTGCCATGGCCGACGTGGACGTCCAAGTACAGTATACCACCACCGAACGAAAGACCAGGAAAGTCAAGAAGACTTCCAAGCGTAGGGAGTCGAAGGATGGCGAGGTCACTGTCACCGAGTTGGAAGAGACCAACAAGACAAAAGTCAACGACGATGGGTATGTGTTGTGGTGGCCACCCCCAAGATCCCTGCTGAGTGCGATGTGACAGTGTTAGAGTCTAGTGCCTTTACTGCTTGTAGTGCCCACGCAATGCACATCCGGAGTAGCGTCTACGTTCCTTTGGCCACCCGCACATACCCCTAATATTAAGGTAGAGGTGTTTTCAATGCACTTGATTGGAAAATAAAACTATTCGCTCCCATGTAAATGTTTAACGGTAAACAATGCAGCGGCCCTGAACTTGCATTTCAAATTGTACTCGTTCTATTTTCGACTGGTATCAAGCCGATCGCAGTGACGCGAGACTGATTTGTATCGCTTTTCAGCTTATTTTCAGCAGCGAATACACCAAGGCGATGAACAAGGACTGGCACAGCGGTCACTTCTGCTGCTGGCAGTGTGACGAGTCGCTGACCGGGCAGCGATACGTGCTTCGCGACGAGCATCCGTATTGCATCAAGTGCTACGAGAGCGTCTTCGCCAATGGCTGCGATGAATGCAACAAGACCATCGGAATCGACTCCAAGGTACACATACAGTTCTTAGGGCTTACATAATTCAAACCTATCCTACAACGGTTTGAGTTCTCCACGAGCGGTGGATAGCTTAGCCTAGGTGAGCCTCCTGTCCGTTTGCTTCCGTTTTTCATTAAAAAAAACTCCTTTATATATAACGAAATTTGATGACGGTAAAATGTACTAGGCTCGTCTGTATATCATGACGCAAATGGCATTAGGATGGCCACGCGCAAGAATAGCCGTATCGGTGGCATTGCTTTGTTACGAGTCAAATTTAGTTTTGTCACTCCAGCCGGCCCAGATTCTTCAAATTTACCTCTGCACACGGCACGAGACTGATCGCTGCCAATGTAAAGAATACTTCAGCCACGCCAAACACTACATTTATACTGAACCTAGCCGGAACGAGTTCGCCTCTCAAATAGTAAACTATTCCAATATACGGCCGAACTTAAGTTATTTAATTTAATTATTGTTTACCGAGAAAGGCTGATGATGATGATGATAGCGATAAACGGAGCGGGCTGTTTTACTCTATCGTAAGAGACCACGGTTGCCCATGGACATCCGCACCTCTATCTGCGCTTGGATGGTGTTGCCTGTTTTATAATTTAATGGGCCTCCTATTTCCTAGCACTCAGTAAAAGTACAAGTATTGTTTACGCCGGTGGTGTCAGTTTGGACGATCCAGCGCATTTATTTAGCATATGCTGTGCATGGCTCTCTCAAGAGTGAGACTGCGTTAAGTCACCCGCCCGGCCACTGTCAACCCCATCCAAAGACCGAATAAATTATAAATTTTTATTCAGACTGAGATTCAAACTCCAGCTTACAAGAGCGCTCGTCCAAAAAGCTTTTAAATGTATTGTTTATTTCAAGTTTATAATGAATACAAATTTTAAAAAAGGCTTTGCATTCAAAATATGGAAACCAATACGACTTGAGGACCTTAAAAATAACGTACCTATCTCTTAAAGACCAGTAACACACTCGCGCCCCTGGAAAGATTAGGGGTGTGCATGGGCGGAGGACCGCTCATCCTAGTTGAACGTTCTGCTCGTTTGACACTGTTTTCATAAAAAAACTTAAATCCTAGAGATTTAGCTGCTGTGTTTCTCCTAGCCCATCAGCTTAGACCAATTTAAATTTAAAGCAGCTGTTATTACTGTATTTATATAAACAACATTGCAACATTGTTCGCCATTAGGAAACTGAACACCGTGGCTGGAGTGATTTTTGAAAACAATATTGCGATCTATTTCTGAGTCAGAAACGGTTTTAATGTTAGCGATGCGCCAACCTTGGCTGGTTTTATAACCATTTGAATCTTAAAGATATACGATTCAATTTGAGATATTTCGTAATCGTTCAAAATAAGCATCTCTATTTTATTATTGACATTACGACACTTTGAACGTGAGATGAAACGATCTTTGAGCCAATTATAGAGCGGAATTAGGGATTTATGTTAGTTTTTTTTATGTTACAGCGGACATCGGATAAAATGTTCTTATAACTTATATTTATTATTAACGTTATATTTATTTATATGTGTGTCTTTTTGTGGCTTCTAAACGATTGCGACTTTAGAAGCATAGTCAATATTCTAATAATTATGTTTAATTAACATGTGGGGAGTTTTTGAATAATAATTTCACTTTAAAAAATATTATCTTATATTGTAAAAAAGCTCTTAAAAGTAAATGCTAATGATAAAATTCATTCACAACAAAAAATCATTTAAAACTGTACTGGGTACACATTTTGTAATATAGAAATGTCTGTATAAAAAAGATATTGAATAAACAAATAATAAATATGCAAATAAGAATCCTTACGTCGCCCACGTACAAATTGTTTTTCGCGGGATTTCCATACAGCCGTATTTGAAAACAGTAATGATATGCTTCTATGGTTCGTAGTAAATTGAGTATTCAAACGTCTTTTTGCAAGGCCGATCAGCCAATGTGCTACCATTATTGGAACGGCAGAACATATAGATAGCTTCTGAGATTATTATTATTAATATTGGGGTAATAAATGATTTAGATAGACCTGAATAATGTGAGTTTTACTCCCCTATATTCCTCTAAATATTTTTTACCATGACATGCCAGTCACCTGATGGTAAGATGCCGCCAATGGGCACCTACGGTATGGAAACATATCGGACTGGGCACTAAACTTAAGATCTCCAATTTTAACACATTCAAGAAATTAACTTCAAAAAATTATTAATCTCAATTATGGTAAACCCAACATACCTGTTAAAATCGCATCGTACGGTTTGTTTGTATAGGAGGTAACTTAACTGTGCCTGAATGAGAAAAATATATTTTTATTTTTCAAGATATTTTGTCTCAATCTAAATGTCAATTGTCTTACTCAGTGTTTTACTAAGCTGTTGTCTGCCGACCCCCGGGGGTCTGCGAGTATATATCTGGAGGTCCGATGTGTCATCTGTGGACTATACATACTGAAATAAATACCTAATCTGATTTTTTGCTGTTTATTTTATTACGAGGTCCGTGAAAGTTGTCCTTGAATTCTTAGGAGTCCATGGCTAAAATAGGTTGGGGATCGCTGGTCTAACTCGGCTACTATCGGAAAGACAATTATCATTAAGGGATAGTTGTATGGCGATCGCTGTAATTCCAAACATTGACTTAGGACAAATCTGATTTGGGCGTCATCTGTATATATTATAAATGTATAATCATATAGAATCAATTATTAAAGATTTTTTTATGTCTTTGAAATTCTTCTTTGTATGAACTCTCACCATATAGAAGACCTGCCTGTTCCGTTCTCCGCTATATAATAAAATCAATTCTGTGTCTTATTTGTCAATTAAACGTTCATGTATTTCATCTGCAGGACCTGTCGTACAAAGACAAGCATTGGCACGAGGCCTGCTTCCTCTGCGCCAAGTGCCGCGTGTCTCTGGTCGACAAGCAGTTCGGCTCCAAGCACGACAAAATCTACTGCGGCAACTGCTACGATGCCCAGTTCGCGAGTCGCTGTGATGGCTGCAGGGATGTGTTCCGCGCTGGTGAGTAGTAAATTAACCTCTCAAAATGGATGATGATCATTCAAATCGACATACCATTTCCATCCGTGGAGAGCCAAGCTAAAGCTATGCTGGCGCACTAATTATACCAGCTCGTTCTAAGTCATACCACGGCCTCGCAGTATGCTCAGCGTAAAACGGTACTTGTACTGTGTTTTGCTAAGTGAGGATATCAGCATAGAGCGGCGTAAAAAGCTCACGGGCGGCGGTGTTCTCTTACCATATAGGAGGCTCACCTGTTCCTTTGTCTGCTATACGTAAAAGTCTCACTTAGGATAACTGGTCCGCCACGCATGGATACCCTTCATCTCTGTAGAGACACGAGTGCGTTGCGGGCTTTCTAGAGATTGTTATGCTCGGTTTGTTAAGGTCCCAAAGTTGTAATTATTTGGAATTAAAAATATAATAAATGCTGAGTGGTAGTGTTTCGCACAGAATGCCTTAAAGCGTTCTCTTTTAATTATAGTAAAGTTAACTCACAAGCTTTTCACGCCGCTAAAGCGGTATAACTTAGTGCTCCAACAGAATCGTTATTCATTCAGCGAAACAAAACATTAATTCTATTTCACGCTGGTATACTGTCAATCCGTGGTAAGACTCGTGACTAGCCGACACAATTAGTGGGTCAGCATATTTCTTTTAATTTTTTTATTTTTTCTTATAAATATATGATAACAGCAAAAACTTAGATTTCGTAGGAACTCTTCAATAACACAGCCGCGTACTTAACATTTTATCAACACTTTTGATGTCTACGTTTCGATTTTTAAGAAGTTTTAAATAATTTTTAAGAAGATTTTAATAATACGTGCATTCGTTGCCACTTAAAAATTGTGTACATACAGAGAAAAATTAAAAACGGAGGCTTTCAATTGCAGTAGTTCAGGTAGTCGGTGGAAATGTCGAGGAGGAGTGATTATGCTCACAAATGCATACCAAACGTAATGAGAGCTTAAATGAAAGCTCGCTATGACGTTCAACCCGAGTTCAAAGTTCTTTAATGTTTACCCTTTCACCACAGATTATATGAATGTTTCGAGTACAGATTTTGATACGAAGTTTCAGCTTTAATATTGATTTAATAAATAATAGAGGCTAAAATGGACTTAGGATATTTAAAATATTTGAAAGCAGTATTTTTAGAGTTGTATGTATGAATTGTATTACTGAATAGTACGCTTTCAGTAAGTGTTTGATTGTCATCGTAATTACAAGTTGTAAAAACATACAAATTGTTGGAAATGCCTTATCATACACACTAACTAAATGTATATAGGATTTTTGTTTAAAACGTTTAGGGTGTGAAAATTTCCAATTTGTTCTCTGAAAATAAAATAAGTAAATTTTATTAATTGAATAGGATTATAAAACCTCCACTTAAATTAGATTAACAAGCAATCTTATTTGAAAATATATAAACAACAATAATCTATTAATAAAACCTCTCGATTCACATAACTTATAAACTAAGTTTAGTATTTAACATAAGTTTTATCAATATCGCCATTACGTTCTAAGATCAT
>DWCF01007799.1:0-10138 GCA_018230265.1 Delias oraia
ATTAAATTTCTCCGATAATTAAATCTAGGATCCAGAACTGGACTGGGATAGTTAATTCAATGATGAAAGCTGAATACATATTATATGTGACAATAAAAAAAAACATTGTTTACCTATTTTCTATATACTTGAAGAAGCGGTACAATGGTGTTGAAAGTACAGTTTGGCTGTACTCATCTCCCATTTGTGGAGGGTACTCCTCATCCCATTCCACAGAGTCATCATCAAGCAGTACCACCACATGACACTCTCTGTCGCCGCGCTGGGCTGATTCCACCATAAGAGGCAGTATTAGACGCTCAAGGAAATACTCAAACTGACGACGGGCCCCTTCATTTGATAGCTCATGAAGGAGACCTCGAAGATTCTGAAATTACTTATAATTAATTATTCACTATACTCATTATTATATAAACTATGCATTATATATATATTTTTTTTGTTTACTTACCTGACATCTCACAGTATTGGCATCAAATGGCACTAACAGATAGTCACAGGCCTCCCTCAGTTCTTGGACAGACACTGTTGGAGGGCAACGGATGGTGCCACCACGGTAGTACTCGAGAATTGCACGGAAAACTGTGGCAGAGATGCCTTCAGCCACTTCATACTCACCTCGTTCATTTGGATGTGTGAAGTCTATACCTGAAATTAAAACATATTACTAACCGATTTCTTATTTTCTTATGAAACAGACTTAAATTATGATATCTGTAAAATGGTAAAATCTCTATTTTTTTATATTAAGTGTTTAATTATGAATTAAATATTGTTAATTATTTATATAACTAATACAAGTAATGTTATATAATAGAAAACTTGTATATTCTAGGCTCTCTAATTCAAATAATTATTTTATTTTCTGTAATACTTACTGTACTATTGACTAAATATTTGGTTAAAAGAGATTAATAATTAATATTATTAGATTACTAAGATATTTATGGATGATAATTTAAAATAAAACTGAAATATTTCCTCTTTTGTGTATAGTAAACATAATTAGGATAGTATATAAATTCTTAAGATAAGAATATTATCTTACTTATTTAGCATTAAGGTTTAGATATACTTAACTTTTGTCTTTTAAAATATACAATAATAGTTGCGTAATACTTGTTGGTTTTAGTGCACTTGCTAAATTTTCCTTTTCAGTTTATCTGGTTAAAATTTTTAGTTTACAATATATACATATTAGTTTCAACTTACCTGAACTAAACATTCTACCAAGCATTGTATTTGGATGTGCAGTAAACTGAGCGGGGTCAACAACAAATCTTGTATTGTCAACAACTAGAGTAATTCTATCCTCAATATTTTTTTTCTCAAGTTTCGATTCTTGACTTGATGTGGAAGGTATGGGTGCATTAGGGGATTGTGTTTTTGCCATAATGTTTGGTCTGCGTAAGTTGGGAACGTTACGTCTGGATATTCGTTTGCGACGCTCTTCGCTATCTCTTCTATATTCCTCTGTATCACTACTACTGTCTGGGTAAAAGAAAGGACGTCTGGAATCTAACATGGCCTGCTGGCCCCTCGCCTGTGTATCAGACATGGAAAGACGCTCGTATCGAGCCCTTACATAACGAATGACGCTCCCTTGCCTACGCTTTAACGTCGGCTAAACTTTCTTGGATTTCGTGTTGGTTAAATAAAATTTATTAACACCAGAAAAAATAGAACAATGACGAGCGACTAGTCATTCGCTACTCGTTAGGCAGGGAACAAATAACGTCAATTTGAAATTTAATATTGTCACATCTCCGCTGACATATAACAAATAATAAGCTAATAATATTTAACCAAGAATCAGATATATGCTAGAGATAATATTTTTATATGTAGAAATAAAAACAAACGTGAAAATTTAAATTATCCGAGGGAACAAATATCTATTTTATAACCTTCCACGGGATAAGTCTTTCAGAACAAATAATGATTCAGAATTTTTATGTAAAATTGCAACTAACCATGCTACTAATTTTTTTTAAATGCCCATTCCTTCCCTAAATTATTATTTATTTCGATATATGTAACTAAAAAATATGTAAATATAGCAACAAATCTATTTCTAAGCAAATTTATTTTTAATATTGGTTACATAAAATAAAATAATATTTGTAATTATTGTTTATTTTCAAAATATACATACATTTTACTGTAATCTTCAATATCAAAAGATATTTCATATTCAGCCTTGGGTTTTTATTTTTCATTAGGATTACGCATTTTTAGCCAATACGTGAGGTCGTCTGATGCATGGCACTAAAATAATTTACCATTTATATAATAAGATTGTATAAATAATTTAAATAAAATGAAATAATAATATTTATATATTACGCAGTAATGAATAACATAAGTATTCGTTTATCATCATCGTCATTTCATCCGTAGGACATCTACTGCTAGACATAGACGGAGAGGTCTATGTCTAACATTGGATCTCCATGCATACCTCTTCAAAACAACCTATATCCAGACACTGTATCTTCCGGCGACCTTTATTGTTTGTCAATTTTGGCCGTGGACAACATACGCTACGCTTGCTAGTCCGTGGTCCCCACTCTAACACTTTTTAGAGCTCCATCAGCCGTCTGCTCTGCGTACCATGTAGCCTGCCCATTCCCACTTTAGTTTGCTAAGTCAGCGGGCTATGTCATTGACTTTAGTTCGTCTATGGATCTCCTCATTTCTGATTCGATCACGTAGAGAAACTCTGAGTTAGCCCTCTTCATAGCTCACTGATAATTTATACAATTAACAAGCAATATCAAGCAATAGCAAGGTCTATCAGAATCTGGTGGCAAAAAAGTTTAAAATAGTGATTTTCATATGGTAACAAAAAATGTCAACTGTCGACTGAAATTTCTAGGAATCTAGTAAGAATGACACGTCTTGATACTTTGGTTTATTGCATTTTTTGTGTATTATGTATACTAAATATATAATGTATATTATTTCAGGGGTTTCTAATACTACCATCAGATAAAGAGGCGTAAATACGCCTAAATAGTATGCCCGATAGAAATAAAAAAAATATCAAAAAATAAACTGACGAACAGAGTAATTGGAGCTTTCTTTTTAGTTTCTAACATATTAGCCACAGTAAGATTTTCAAAAAGTTATCCTTAATCATTGAATAAATTTTTATATGTATTTGGGTGTATTACACAGAATCGGCTGCTTTAAGGAAAAAAGTAGCAAAACGTTTTATTCTAATTTCCCCAGTATCGTCAGCTATTGTAGCTATTATAGCTAGCGTCAATTTCTTTTTGCCATCAGAACCTATAGCTGTTTGATAAATTTAAATAGCATTTTTGTTTTCTGTAGTTAGTCTGTTATTCTGTATGAGTATTGATTTTGAATGGTGAAATATTGATGCATTGAATCGATTAATTGCTTCACGTTATTGACTTTTGTCCCGTCAACCCTAAGCTTAACAAGCTTTAGATTTGCGCGGAAAATTCGCAACGTGACTCAATTTCACGTCCAATCATAAGTTCCACGGTTGTTGACCTAACTTCTCAAATCTGTCAAAATGTTAAATTGGACCTAAAAGTACATTATTTTATAATTGATGAATTTACAGAAAAAATAAGTTACAAACCAGTTTGTCATTTTATTAAAAATGTGATAAACGTGACATTTTATGGATGTCTCGTTTTCCGGGTTGCTCTGTTGGGCGTTACATTTTAATCTGCTAGTATTGTGCTTTTTGTGATTAATGAATAATGGATGAAAAACAAGAGTATCACGATCCTGATTATCCAGAAGCGCCGGCTTGTGTTAAAAATGAGCCGAAACAATTTTCTGAAGAGGAGAGAATCAATAAAATCAAACAAGTTGTCCAGCGAGAGTTTACAAGTGAGGTGTTGGAAAGAGAAGCTGAAGTTACACTTATTGACCAAAGGTCTGTTAACTTTCTATGTATCTTAGTTATCATATCTTACAAATATTAAAAGTCAGTTATTCCCATTTGCTAATTAGGTTTCAAAGATGTTGTCTACCCACAATGTCAAATAACAAAGAATGTTAATTTACATTGTGTTATTTAAATCTTCCTAATTAATACATCTATCAACCTTACATAAATAATTTTTATTTTGAAACACAAAATGGTTAAAATTATGCAACAAAATTGTTAATACATTGTATTATTATTGAAGGAGGAATGATAAAACATAGTATTATACTTGCATTTATATATTGGTATATAACCCCCTTCATATATCAAGAAGGTTGATATTATTATCTCGTGTGTTTTCAGAATGTCAACAGCCCGTTGCTATCTACATCAATTGAGGTACAGTCTAGTAAATAGTTATTACAAAAACCAGAAGCTTCAACTAACATCAAGTCAGATTGAAGACGACATTGCAGCTCAGACTGAGCCTAGGGCTAAGACTGAGGTCAGTGACAGACTGTTCTTTTAACAGACTTAAATTATAACTACTGCCTCTGTAAATAATTTTATACATAATGCTTATAATACTGAATGTTCTAAATGTAAAGGAAACTAAGTTTTGCTTAAATAGACATAGATTGTTTATTACCAGTAAAATTAAAAGAAGGTACTTATGTTTATACAGGAAAATGATTGATGCCTATAATTTTTATAAATATATTAATCTAGCTTGATATGACAAATCGTCTTCCTAAACTTTTTCACATGCCATTTTCTTCTTTCTGATGATGTCACTTGCACATAAAGTTTTTTGATCATTGAATAATATTTACTATAACTATTATTATTTTTGCTAATTTATAGGTAGCACATTTATTGCGTGAAGGTCAGCAAAGGTTGCATCCATCAGTTAGAAAGCTTTTGGGAAAGAAAACAGTTGATCTTGAAGAGATCTTTAAATTCAGAGGACCAAGGAATAAAACTAGGAAAGATTATTCTGTAAATAGACCAATTATTTTTTATATAATAAAATATGTACTGTAAAAAAAATAGTATGATAAAGTGCTCATCTCTCTCTGACCATAACATCAATCAATACAGGTGCTGGCCCTGACATTAACCTTGGCCATCAATTTTCGGACATTGAAGCGCCCATTTATATCGGGGCTATTTTCGTAACGCCTTTCAAATGTTTCAAATGAATTTACATATAATTTACAGGCAATGATCCAGGCTCGTAACTATACAGTATCAGCTGATGCTACAAAATCTCTCCGACCCGAGGGTCATGAAGTTTCAACACCTGTAACGTCCACCATAAAACCGAAGAAGATACCACGACATATTGAGCCTAAAATAGAAAATGTAGTCAGACTTGATGAAATCACTAGAAATAAGATGAAACATAGATATAGGATTATTATAGGTAAGTATTTTATATTATTTTCTTTATATATTGTTATCTAAGACTACAGCTATATAAATTAATAAACCGCGTGGCCTTGATAATGACCGACTTGTGGCTAAATGACAAAAGGTTGCATTGATATCTAACTAATTATCTGTTTTTCCTTTTCTCCAGCTATGTGTTAGTTAAATACATACATACGATTGTACCGCCATTATCACTACTGCAGTAAATCACGCTTTTCTTTCCCGAGGTTACTTCTGATAAAATTCCATCAGTCCACTATTTCTATGCAGTAACAGGCATGAAGTTTTAATATTACATATTTAAAGGTAACACATCAAAATATGCCCCACCCGCGTCACGCATGGACAGGTCTACTCACAAATGGCTGCTCTATGTGCGCGGCCCTCCTGATCAGCCAGACCTAAGCTGCATCGTCACGGAGCTGACAGCCAGATTACACCATTCATATGCACCACACCATATAGTTAACTTACGGTAATCATTTTTATATATTACATATTTTTTGTTAAAAAAAACAAACACTAAAAAGCTCAGTTGTGAAACGACAGAAAACGAGATGAAAGCGATGAAACTTTGTATTCCGCCTCGATGTTAGATTGTGAAATTCAGCAGCAGATATCAATACAAACAGTTTCTCCGAACATTCCCCAAGATAGATGCGGTAGAAGATGCTGCTTTTGATTATAACACAATACAAGTTTCCATTGTGAATAAATATAATGTTTTATACAGGAAGCCTCCCTTTCACATATCTCGTCGTGGTTGGGGAGAGTTCCCAGTCAAGCTGGAGTTACATTTTCCACATCCAGAAATGAATCGCCCCGCCACACTTTCCCACAATATCAAATTAGATCGCCAATACACTGGATTCCAGACATTAGGTGAGGCACATACCATTTTTGTAAATTGACAAGAGGAAGAGAAAAATAATTACTATTTTATCAATTAACTATATGATTTAAGTGAATAAATGTAATATACACACAGCGGAAAAATAAGGGGAACGCAATAAAAAAGATTAATTTTTTCGACAAATTTATGTTGTACATATGTTTTTTTAATTAGACAATAATCAGTTGTACTGAAACTAACTCAAATAAATGCTAAAGTGATATAAAGTGTAGATAATTGGTAACAAATATTTAAATCTTACAGGCGCTGAAACAGTAGTCGATGTCTGGCTTTATAGTACACCTGAAATGTTGCAGTTTGAATATAAGGAAAATGATGATCATTTACTTAATATGACAACTACCGAAAACAACACAGACAGTCGTACTAATACAGAACCAGATACACAATCAGAAGCTCAAGATACTGGTCAAAATAGAGAGATAAAAGAAGAGCCACCTGAGTTTGAACAAAATGATAATGACAATTGGTCAGATTTCTTCGACAAACCCAGTACCGTCAGTGTAGATGATATGTTAATTAAAGATATTAAAAGTGAACCTCCACAAGTAGATACTGGTACAGATGTACCAGATGAAACCCAAACAGAAATAATAAAAGAAACTGACGATGAGACTAGTTTACCCATTGAAATAAAGCAACCTTGGAAGAAAAGAATCATGAAGTATATGGATCCAAAGACAGGCAAAATTTATTATCTCGAAATGGATCGAAAGCTAGATTTAACTAAAGTGCAGGAAATTGTGATAAACTCAAAAGGTAATGTACAAAAAGCGAAAATTAGTCCGATCAAAAGTAATGGGGTGAAAAAGATTAGGAAAGGTGTATCTCTATTAAAACCCGAAGTGAAAAATCTACAGAAACTCAAAAGGTTACCGAGTCATATAGAAAATGATCATTGTTATTTAAGTTATAATTTTTATAACCATAAAAAAGAGACGCTCTTAGACGACTTCAAGAGAATCATACCGAAGTTGCAGACTGTGCGGCAGTGCGTCAGTTACTTGTTGAAACGGATTCCGCTAATCAGTGGTGAAGTGAATAATAATGATTTTGTGACATGTTTTCCATTTATTGTTGAAGATAGTGACAAGTATTGGAAACTAAATTTTTCCAAGCGGAGAAATATTGAGGTTTGTATAATTTTATTGTTTTGACGTATTTTGCGATATCTATATAGACATTATATGTATTTATGAAAATTTTATTAAACACCAATCTTAATCGTATTCATCCAGGGTGGCATAATTATTGTAGACAGTTATAATTTTTTAAGCTTCAATATGTGGTTACTTGTATGTTTTAAAATATTTATTTTCAGTGGTCAAGAGCAAAGCTAATCAACAAACTACTGGTTTCTCATTACCCAGGGACAGAAACAATATGGAGAACTAAACAAATCCTGACTTTTGCTAGACTCCATGGTTATTATCCAATAAGACCAGAAAATATCCATTCCCCCCAAGACACACTAGCTGATGAATGGTCATCTTGGAATGATTTAGGAACCACTAGTAAACTCGAATCAAATATTAAAGAAATCTATCCAACTGTATTTGATATAACTTCACTATCAAAATTTGATATTGACAATTTCAAAGTGACAGATGGTATAATAGTGTCAGATAGTGATGAAGAAATAGACGTGTTGAGTGATAGGAAAGTGAAAGTGAGAAAAATTTGCGAAAGTAAAGTGAGTTTAAGTGCACTACCAGTCAATAGTGAGGACAGACTTAGGTTTCTATACATTGAACGAATGTGTTCGGACATTGGTATTGAATTAAGGAATGAGAATGTTGGATGTGGATATTCGTATAGGTAAGACAGTCTAATTTAGACAAAATTTTAACCAATTACTCTCATATAACAGATATTTGTGATATAGGGATAGATTTTAATTCCAGCCTTGATTTATTTTTAAACTACGTCCTGGATGTAATCCATGGATACAAAGTAGATACAAAATATATTGTGGGTAGATTAACTTTTTTTTAAAATTTCATTTACATAATCATCTTTACCCCCTTATTATGTCCACTAGAACTAAAGATAGTTGATATTTATTTGTAAATTAATATTTCTTTATAGCGCAGTACATGCTGTAATATTATCTGCGATGCGCAGCTTTATGGAGCATTTAGTGCGGGATTCACTTGCTATCAAATTGATGGAAGGGGCGTCTCCACATCATCCTCCACCCACTTGGAGCGGGTTAGTTATTATTATTATTATATTATATTTAGTTAGTTATTGTAGGAATTCTTTGTTTAATATAAAGTTTCCTAAGATTAGAAGATTTTGCATACTATATAAGTAACACATAATTACAGCTACCTCATAATTTTTATTTTTTATCTATTATTTGAATATTATAACATTACATTTCGAGAAAATTCAAAGTTTAACTATACTATTGCAATATCTTTTATGGATGTATGTAATTGGCAATAACATGAAAGCTTTGTTCGTTTTAATCGTGTTTAAGAGCTTCGTGGACAGGCAGCCTGGTAAGCTATTATGAAATCATTGATAGCGGGTTCAAACCCCGGTCTGAATAAAAAAAATTCTTTAGTCTTTGGAAGGGCTTGGAAATGGGCATTTAAACACTGCCTTACCCGGATAGCCGTGTTGAACATTGTGTGTTAGTAATGAAATTATTTACAGCTCATCGTCTCGTATATCGATACAATTGGAGCACGTGTATCGGGCAGCGTCACGAATGCCGCACATAGCCAACACAGCGCTAGGTACTAACTCCAAACAGACTTATACAATATAATAAATGCCTTTTCATATAAAAGATTATTTCATTATATGTTTTTACATCTATAGCGAATATTACCTGTGATGTAATATGCTCTTTGTATTGTGACATTTCACCAGCATTAGCCTATTAAAGTCCATTGCTGGACGTAGGCCTACCCAAAAGGCGCCCACCTATTGCGACCTGGACCCAGCGGTTGTCCGCGACCTTTATGAGCTCGTCTTTCCATCGCGTGTCGGGACATCTCACTCTGCGTTTCCCGTAGTGTTGCTCAAATTCAAACGCAAGACCAAGACTGACCGTGCGAGATTTGTGCAAGAACAAGACTAAGCCTAGCCAAGGCTAAGCCTAGGACGTAGGTATAACAGATCGAAATACCTATAGGGTACGCTTAGGGACTCTTTGAGATGCAAAAAAAACTATATTAAAGAATATGAAAAACTGGACCTATGCGCATTACGCTAATACAATAAACATACATCGTTATTGAAAATATCCATTAAAAAAACAGAGTGTATTCATAGTTTAGTTCAAATCGATACGTTTAAAACATATCCTTCATTTTTGTAGTCGGATTAATCCTTTTCCTGAGCATTCCTAGAGTTATAAGTAGTGTAGTGTTTTAAACTACTAAAAGGTATAAAAATAACCAAAGTAATGACCTAGCAAGAAGGGTATTTTTGTGTGTTAAAATGATTATTTCCGATGTTTAAAAATATAGACGAGGCCGGGGTGAGTTACTAGTAGGTACACGCAATCAAAAAAGTTCTAGTATCGTGAAACTTGACAGTGATAAAAATTTATTGCCACACTTACAATAGACCCCAGTGCACATGCGGGTATAATGATACAAAATTTATTACAATAAAACCTGCAAAAAAACCTTTTGTAAACCACGGAAACGAGGACCGGCGATCAAACATGTTTATGGAAACCATGTGTTCTAGAACTTCGAAAATAAGTTTTGTCCTCAAAAAAGGTTGGTTTAAAGACGTAAATCTTAATTCCACTAAATTCCAATTGAGCTTGTATTTCAAGTCGTAACTTAATAATTGTTTTTATTAATTCTTGTTCTCCGAAAACGTAAATTTATAATTTGATATGAGTGACGAAGATT
>DWCF01007800.1:0-10138 GCA_018230265.1 Delias oraia
GGACCGCGGCTGGTACATGTGCCAGGTGAACACGGACCCTATGCGCTCTAGAAAGGGCTACTTGCAGGTTGTAGGTATGTATTATATAAAAAAATACCAAACAACTGGCTTCATACAATGTTAGTAAATCTATTTAAGAAGAGTATGTAAACATTGAAGACAATAAAATATATACATATATAGAATTGATATCGCAGCAGGCGAGTCACGTTAATGGTAAAAAATCACCGCTGCTCATGGGCAAACGCGACCAACGCAATTGGTTGTGAGTCCATCTATTTATGCAGCTGCAGCGTTATAACTTATCAGGCCTGCGATCTCATTCACTCCGCGAATAAGTAGTATTGTATCGGGGCACCAACATCTCCAAAATGCTTGAACCATAACTTTTTAGAAACATTTTAGACTTGCTATAAAAAATGTAGATTTAAAAACATCCTAAGCATATTGTTTCCTAGATATAATATTGGGAAACAGTAGTTTAGCTTAAAGAAGTTTCTTACCTGATTTTTCTAGCATGAAAACAATTGTCTTTTATTTAACTCTTGGGTTATATCCAGAAAGGTGGCGTATCTATACGTAAAATTACTCACTTGTACAATGTTTATTTTATTAAACAAGATATTGTCATCAATATATAGTGAGAATAAATCTTTATTGTAAGTCAAGGTAAAGTCACGTCTTGATAGCGCATACAGTGTTAATAATCTGTATTTTAATTGAAGTTAACAATGGCAAATATATTATGCTATTACAGTAAACATTGTCACTGAGAAGTATAAACTACTAAGATAAATTAAAATTGACAGTTCACATGTGTCTTAATTTGCAAGAGATATTATGTGTTTGTCTTTGGTTAAAATGTTGGCTCAAGATTATAATTTGTTTCATTTTTGAACTTTATCCATATTCTTAATCGATTTTCTGTCGTTATTTGTGTAAATATCCCCCATACTGACATAAATACATGGCTATAACTGATTAGTTTTTTGTGAAGCCTATTGAGAGCCTCGTAGCTAATTGCTCTTTATTAGTTTACCATGAAGTGAAAGGTATCGAGTTCGAATCCCAGTCCGGACAACTATAATTTATTCGGTATCTGGAAAGGCTTGACAGTGGCCGAGCGATTATCTTAATACTGTCGCGCCCGTGGGAGAGCTAAACTGATGCATATGCTAACGCACTAATTAAGCTGACTCGTCCGAAATGATACAGAGGGCTCACAGAATTCTCAGCGTGAAATGTTAGTAAACGTTGTTCATGAAACGGTATTTTTAATGTTTCGCTGAGTGAGTGAGAATATCGGAAATACTTATAAATGCCTCTTAAGCGGCGTAAAATACCAGCAATCCAACCAATTCGCGGACTATGGCTCAGATGTCCAAGGACGGCGGTATTCTCTTATCTTTTAAGAGACCCACTTACCCAGTTGTCCGATATATCATAAAAAAACATTGTATCACTTGAAATAAGGTATATGAGAAATTGTGTACACAAAACTCGATATCGATTTGTTAGAACTATTAAATGGCATAGATAATAATTAAAACAGTTGCCTTCGAATACGTTTTAAATTACAAAAGTTTCCCAAGCAATAGACTGAACGAAATTACACAGTGGGAGCGACACTCGCGTCTTGTTCAGCACTTTAATGCTGCATCGCTAAATGCGTCCATACAACCTAATTATCTCCACTCGCAAACACTGACGTTGTTTGATAGAAGTTAGCGTTTCAAACGAATATTACTTCTTGTCTTTTAGCATATTTCAATCTATACACAATATCTGAGACATCTGTAATAATAAATATTATAAAATATTTCTTTGTTTTTTTAATAGAGATGCTTTGAAAATACAAGAGGGTTTTTATTTCATAGTTAGGATCGACACTACCTGTCGCAAACAAGGTGTAAACTTTAAAATTAAGTAAGGATTACCTTGCCCCTTCTTAACTTGGTGGATCTCTAATTCGAATGAAACGCCAGCTGATATGATGTCACTGCATCTGCACCCTCTCTAGAGTGAGCCTGTGGGCTTGTGCAATTGATAATAAATAAGCAATCCTTTCTATTTAAATAGTACCACCATCAATAATTGATAACATGACGTCAACGGACATGGTGGTAAGAGAAGGTGCTGATGTTACCCTGGTGTGCCGAGCGTCCGGATACCCGGAGCCGTATGTCATGTGGAGGCGGGAAGATGGACAGGACTTCAACTATAATGGAGAATCAGGTAAACTATTATAGTAATTCTCTTGCCGGAAACACCAGTGTAAATCCTTTTTAGCCAGATGTTTTGTTGTCTTAATTGTAATATCTTTTCAGATTATTAATTTACATTAATAATAAATTGATAATAAACATTAATTTGATGAAAAATATTGCTATATGAATGTTATCTAACAGTGTATAAATAAGTTTAAATTGTAGGCTGTTTCTTTATTTTTCCATACAAAGTCTAAGAGTCAACTAATTTCCAATTAATTAAGGGCTTCTTCAATTTTATTACACTAATTTGATTAAATAATATGAGCAACTGAGCAAAGGCCTATGAAGAGTAATGTTCAGTACTGGATATAGGTTGATAAACTAGAATTCTTTGACAAATAATAATGAAAAATTTACTAACCTAAGTTAGAGGTGGACAATTAATTTTTTTTTTAATTAAATTTAATTTATACCTTATAAAATGACAACTTACAAACTTATATCAATTTAAAAAACTTATTTCAATGATAATTAAAAATTAAATTCACGTTGTTATTTTATAACTCCACTCATGTCATTGTTAACATTGCAAAGCTTACATTTTTTTATGGAAATTGTGGCTCGCTGGCAACTACTACTGTACTACTGCGGCTAGCCTAGGACCTCCTCCCACGCCTCCCCCCTAGCTCTTGTAGAGCCGCAATTGCGTTGCCGGCCTTTAAGGAATATGTATGCTCTTTTCTTGAACGTCTGCAGTCGTATTGGTTTGCAAATTACCTGCTGGCAACTAATTCCACAGAGTGATGGTGCGGCACTTAATACCTTAAAAAACACTCAGTTATGGAAAGACAAATATCGAGGTTATAACGATGAAACAACGTGTACACTTTTTAACATATCAAACATATTTTCAACAGTGAGTGTGGTTGACGGTGAAACACTAACACTGACGAAGGTGTCGCGCCTGCACATGGGCGCCTACTTGTGCATAGCATCTAATGGGGTGCCTCCTTCCATTAGCAAACGCATAATGCTCATGGTTCAGTGTGAGTAAACTGTTTATGTACTTTGTAAATGGAACGCCTAACGCAATCTTTAAAATATCTACAATGTCTAAAATATACTTTCTGCCTTCAACTATCGCCTTTGCCGATTTTCACTTTGTTTATCATAATCTATTTTATGCTATTGGTAGTCTGAAGATTGTGTGTTGGGGGCGCTGAAAACAGGCTAAAAAATATTGTAATTCTTTTGACAAGTGAATAAAGCCTTTCTTGCCTCATTTCTGTTAAACTATTCGTAATAATAAAATAAAAAATTGTATGTAAGTAAAGCAAAGTAATTTTTGAAAATGAGCGATTGGTATTATTCTTTATATATATAATCTTTAATTGTAATCCATTATTATATTTTTGATGATATTTTACGGACTTCTTTGTTATTCTCTGATTTCTTCATAAATATAAAGAAAAATTATTTAGAGTTTGTAGTAGTTTATCTTCAGTTTGTTTTTAACGGATGACATTAATGATTTTATGTCTTGATGTTGACATTCATGTCATTTCGTGTCATTAAAATATTTTATAATCAATTAAAAAACATATAAATCATCAATGCTCCTCAAATAAAGACTTTAAATATTTTTCTTTTGTTTTATAGAGCAATATTTTAATCGTTCTTGAAATTGTTTACTAATTAATTATTACAATATAATTTTATAAATATAGAAGGTTTAGGGTCTTAGATTAGTTTTGTTTCAGTCCCGCCGATGTTATCAATCCCGAATCAGCTGGAAGGTGCTTACCTCGGCCAGGATGTGACGCTGGAGTGTCACACCGAAGCCTATCCCTCCTCCATCAACTACTGGACTACGGATAGAGGAGATATGATTATATCCGGTGAGATTTTTAACCATATTCTGAATATTACGCACCAGTGGGAGAGACATGTTGAAGGATATATGATATGATACCAGGGGCGCACAGAATACTTAATGTATAACGGTACTTGTATTCTTGTACTGTGTTTCATTGAGTGCTCGGCAATGGCGGCGATGTTCTGTTACCCAGAAGACCCAACTGATCCGTTGTCCATAATACGATAGAAAAAAAAATATAGTTAACTCGCAAATTAAATATTTCAGTAATCCCTGTGTAGGTTCAGTTTTCTTTGAAATTTAATGAGAAGTAACACATCTACGGCTTGTCCACGGGCACTGGATGACTTAACATAGTTTAGGTACTAAGTTGATTACATAGTGCAAAATTTCAAAGTAAACAAAAAAGTGTATTTGGTTATTTACCTTCTTTAATTATATTTAAAACAGTAAAGCAACTATTATTGTAATATAAAAAATTAAATATTATTTAATCATTTTGATTATGAACCCATTTAATACTACTAACCACTACTGATTCAACTTCAATCTTCATTTTACGACCTTACCACCGAACTGTACCTTTATAGAATTGAAACGAATAAAGCTACATATAGTAACAAAGTATTTACTAAAGCCAATGAAATGGAAGTAACACGGCACCGGCTCCTGTGATTCCATGTCCCATGTTTATTTGTTTTCCTCTTCTAAATATGATTGCAATATACGAATCTTATTATGACTGTATATCGATTTATTGTTTCTTTAAATGAATCAAGAAAAATAATCGTTTTTTTTATTTACGATGACATTGTTGACATATCCCGTCGTACATGTTTTTAAAGTATAGCGGACAAGGGAACAAGTAGGTCTCCTATATTTTAGAGAAAACCGCCGACGTGGATAACCTACCTAACATAAAAAATACATTTTTATTGTTCTGTTCTACAAGACTTTAAGTTTCAATATTTCAGATTTAAATTTATATACCTTTCATGTTCGAAGCATTATACATATCCTTCGAAAAGAAGGTTAAATTTCAAAACATCATGTTAAGAAACAAAAAACTTATTGATTTCCTTAGTGCGACGATACAATTGTGAACATAACAAAATGAGCTTACTTTTATAAAGAATGACACAACGAAAGTTTAATTTCTCTATAAGCAAATTACGTTATGAATGCGGACTCATTAGCTGTGAATAAAAGACAAGTCATACATCATATTGTATGGAGGCCGTCAGATGTGACATTGTACGTTTCAATCAATGATTTATTATCCGATAATGAAAATAGTTGCCTCGTAGAGGAAAAAGCACTTCTAATACATTGTGTGCAGTCATGCGCGAATTAAACACTTTGGTACGAAATAGCAGTGAATATTTTGTACGGAAATAATTTGATTTCTATCACAGTTGTATATTACAGTTTTTGGAATGTTACGAAATGAAACGGAAATTTTATATTACCTGTTTGTGTTGCTTAATAAAACGAGAATGTAAAATCTTTTGTTAGGGCATTTGTTTCATTGTATTCATCCGTATCTAATTAGAATTTTCTTTTTTACGTACAATAATATACTTACACGTCAGGCTTTACTGATGGCTGCTATACTAAATTTAAGAACGTTAATCTATTTATTTATTATTTATGGTATAGCGGACAACAGAGCAGGTGATTCTCCTGTATGTTAATAGAACACCGTCGCCCATTGACAACCACGCCACGGTCAGCGCATTAGTTGTGTTGGCAGCTTTTTACGACGCTTAAGCGGCATTTTTAAGGTCCACCTATATCCGCACTCACTCAGCGAAACAGTAGAAATACCGTTTCAAGTACAGCTATCATTTCACGCTGATTCTGAGCCCGTGATATCTCTTCGGACGAACCAGCCCCATTAGTGCGATCATGTTTCTGTGTATTTTTTTATTGAATAGCTCACAACGGAAACGGCGGGTCTCTTATATGACACGAGATCACGGCCGCCCATGAACAACTATGCTCGAATCCGTACTCTGGTCGTATTGCTGGCCTTTTACGCTGGTTAAGCTGTCTTAGTAGGTATTCAGTAACCTCACTAATACACCATACAAGCACTATTTATAGCTGGTATTCTGTGAGCCTGTGGTATTACTCCAGCCTTACTGGCAAAAAAGTTTATCCCGGATAAAGTTTGCAACCCCCAGAGAGCCGTGTTGTTAGCTAGTGTCATGTAGATTCTGTTCATTGATAATAAACTTAATAGAATATTTGGCTGAGTTGTTACGAAAAGGCAATTCATCGTATTTCGTTCAACTTTTTATTCTGTAACGTCATTGCATGGCCATGGGATATTTCGTAACTTTTACCAAAAGTTTGTTGTAAATTCATGAAACTAATTTAATGTTGTTTGAAAAAACTGTATGTTTTCTAATTTAACTTATATATCGTTTTGCCATATTCACAACCGTACGAATGGCCTGAAATTTCACAGAACAGTTTTCCGTTTTTAAATTCTGTTGTATATTTTCATGATTGGCTTTATGATGACAATATCAAAAGTTGTGATAAATGTCATAACTAGCAGTAAATACATAACCAGCTCACCATATGAGTTTACTTTTCAACTTTGAAGGAGTATTTGTAATACACAGATACTTTGATTTCTATTAAAACGCAGATATAATATATTTATTAGATATAACGTGAACTCGAAAATATGGCCTTTTTAAATTTTTACTATTCATATTTAATACACCTAAATTACCATTTTAATCAATAATTTAACCAACTTTCAATATAAAAAAGAGTTTATCGATTTGATGTATTTTTATTGGCATTTAAAGGGAATCACTACAAAGTACCATTTAAGTTTTTACTATAATATTTTTATATTTAAAAAGTAATATACAATAAATTTATCTCCAATAATATGGCGCATATAGAACGGATGTTATAATTGCAGTAGAAATGGAAATTGCAGGTGGGAAATACGAAGCGATCCCGGTGGACAGCGGCTACAACAAGTTTATGATGCTCAAAATACGGAATATCACGAAAGAAGATTTCGGCTTCTACAAGTGCATCGCTAAGAACTCGCTGGGCGAGACAGATGGCATCATTAAACTCGACGGTGAGCTAGTAACTTAGAATTGCATTTCTTTGTTTATACCTTGGAATATATCTATAGTTCGTCCACGTTAAGAAAATAGTGACTCATCGTTGTTTCAAGTAGCTAGAGCTTTGAGAGGCTCGTAGATAATTGGTTCAATAGGTCTACGATGAAGCGAGAGGTATAAGGTTCGAATCCCGGTGCGGACACTTACTTAATTTATAATTTATTCGGTCTCTGGAAGGGTTAAAGAGTAGAATATGCGGACGTACTAATTGGGCCGGCTCGTCCGAAGTCACCGATACCACGGGCTCACAGAATACTCAACGTGAAACGGTACTTGTACTCTGTTTCGCAATCGACTATTAAAGTAATTAATATTAAAAGTTTGTTTCTGTCTTATCTGATATATATAAAAAATGGAAAATACCGAATTTATTTAAATTTTTTACTTATCAACCGTCAGCTTAGAGTTTGCCATATGCCATATTTTTGTACTACAAATATGTTAAATTAAGCGCGGAGGGTGGCGCGGTTGTTTATGAGAGGCGGTGTTCTCTTACCATGTAGAAGAGCCACCTGCTCTGTGGTCCGCTAAAAAATACGAATGAGTGACGACATTTTAAATTGTTAAAAGTAACAATCATTTGTTAATTTGTGTAATTTTTATGACTAGGAATAATTACTTTTTTTCGTCCATAAAAAGAATAACATATTTTAATTTGGTATATACACAGATTCAATCTATATTACAATAACCTTCAGCTATACTGTATGTAATATTGAGAGAGTGACGTCGTCTTCACTCAGAATTTGGTGAAAACAATGAAAATATTTGATCAAGTATGTAATTAGATCAGGTTTACTAGATGTGTTTCCTAACTTGAGAGAAGGAAAAATACCTATAGTTTTAAATTCGTTTTAATTACATGATATATTGTTATTGTACCGTAATGATATATTTGAAGTTAGATCCACTATTTAGATTAGAATATCTATATTTATTTCTGCTTATCTCAATCTAGTCTTCAAATATCTCGAGTTGCGAGGTTAGCTTAAATAATATACATTAGAATTAGGAAACGTGGTGTATCATACTATTATGCTATTTCGCCCTATTTCGCATCAGATTAATTCCAATGATCACAATATCAAATGAAGAATTCAAATATCAGACGTATAAAAGTAAAAAAAATGTCAAAAGTTATACTGTAATCGCTGCGTAATTTTTTCTAAATTTCTTTATATTTTCTTTAAAAAGTAAGAATTTATCTTAACGGTAGCTCACAAGACATTTCCATCAAGTAGATTTCATTTGGTTCGATTCCGGTTTTTAAAAAATACATTAATTTGTAATTTATTAGATCTTTGAAAAAACCGGCAACACAAACAAAGAGTGGTTTGTTTCGCGGTCTTCAAATGGCAGTGATCGCTTACTATCTGTAACGGGTACTTGTGGTTTGTCTAAGCCAACAGAACACCGTTTTCTGCTACACAATAGAAAAGCGTATCAAAATATTAATTTTGGAATAAAAAGGTCTCGAATAGACGAAACTGAAAAGCCTCTGAAACTCAATTAGGTATTAATCAACTTTTATTGACAACCAGTATTGAGGCCCATACAACATAATGCTAAGCCCATATAACATAAATGATTTGCTGCAGAAATACCGGCCCCGCCGTCCGCATTCACGAGCACGCAGAAATCGATACTCGACAACCAAACAATAAGAAAAAAAGGTATGTTATCGCTGACCGCTTGCTTGTACTTGTAGCAAGGTATTGCAGACGATTCATTGTTAGGTGTGGCTATATAATGTTATATACTCTGAGATAAAAAAAATAAATTTTATTTATAGATAAGGTACAATTACATAACCTTCACCTAAGCGAAGCTATAAAATAAACATAGAATAAGCTTTAAAATAAGCACAACTCTCAGTGTGAAACGGTACGTGCACAGTGCTTCGCAGAATGAGTGAGGGTATCGGAGGTCCTTAAAAGTGCTGGTTAAACAGCGTAAAAAGCCAGCAATTCAGCACGCACGGATAATGCGCGGAGATCCACCTGCTCCGTTGTCCGTTATAGAATAAAAAAAGGACAAAAATTTAAGAAATCTTTTGAATTATTCATTAATATAACAAGAGTTACAACGTTTACAATAATTAATATATTATTCATTCATATAAAATTCTCAGTACCATTGCTTGAGAGCCACGCAACTAAGTGATCTTATAAGCCTGCCGCAAAGCGAGAACGATCGGGTTTGATTCCCGCATGATGAATTTGAATAAATATTTATAAAGTGTAAGAGCCATGCATATGTTGACGCACTAATTTAACAAGATCTGAAGTGATGTCACGGCCTCACAAAAAAGCAGCGTAAAACACTTGTTTTACCGAGTTTCGCTGATTGAGTGAGGAAATTGGAGGCCACTAAGTTATATTGCTCAAGCAGCGTAAACTAACGACAACACATCTTAAGGCCGCTTTTGGCGCTATTTTACATGCTATACATATCCATATATACATATCTTGCTATATAGGAGACCCGCCTACTTTATTGGCCAATTTACAATTTAAATAAAATTGATATGTATTTATAAATATACAAATATATATATGCATTACACAATGTCTGATTTTAAACAAGTATCGCTTTCCTTATGAAAATGTGATTTCGCAGGGCAACTTGTTCAAGCAAACGAAGCAGTCAGCTCGACGTTTCAAGGTGAGGTGTATGATGGACAGATACGTGACTTTGGTATGTGTTGCGAGCTTTTTTTTATTTTAATTATTTCAAAATATACTAAGAATAATAGGCCACTTAAATTAAATTAAATTATATAAAGTAAGTTGTATTAGTAAGTTGAAGTGGCAATGGGCTGGGCACATCGCTCCACGAACCGACAAACGATGGGGAAGAAAGGTTCTCGAGTGGCGAGCGCGTATCGGAATACG
>DWCF01007801.1:0-10133 GCA_018230265.1 Delias oraia
GATAGGGCGTGGGACTGCCATACTAAAGCATACGCTGACGCACTAATTGGGCCGGCTCGTCCGAAGTGATACTACAGGCTCACAGAATAGTCAGCGTGAAATGGTACTTGTACTAAGTTTCGCAGATTGAGTGAGGGTATCGGAGGCCCTTAAAAATCTTACTTCAGAGGCGTAAAAAGCCGGCAACACTGTCAATGCATGGACTGTGGCGCGGTTGTTAATGGACGGCAATGTTCTCTTACCACATAAGAGATTCATCTGCTCTGTTGTCCACCATACTAAAAAAAATCGAGTAGCTACAATTACATAACCTCAAATTAAGTAAAACTAATTATTCTAAACTTCTAAAATTCTATTAGTAGCATCTATCGGTTCACACTACTTAATAATCAAGATTTAGTATTTAATTATTCACCTGTGGGAGAGCCAAGCTGAAACCACGCGCTCACAGAATACTCAACGTGAAAGGGTACTTGTAGTGTTTCGCTGAGTGAGTAATATCGGAGACCCTAAAATAATGGCGCTTAAGCGGCGTAAAAAACCGTCAACACAACCAATGCGCGGACTGTGCTGCGGTTGTGCATGGGCGGTGATTTTCTCTTACCATATAGGAGATCCTCCTGCTCTATTGTCCGCTAGAGAATAAAAAATCAAATTTTCATCACTATTTATGGCTTTTACGTGTAAGATGACTAAATCAAAAGAATGTCACATTTTGAGCATAGGCAGTAAGAGCTGTACACGCGGCCGGGTTTAATTAATACATTTTTAATGTCAACTCATAGCTAAGTGGTCTCATAAGCCTATTAAATTTATAATTCTTTCTGTATTTTAATGGGCGAGTGTCTTAATATTTTTTACCCGAGGGAGAGCAATGCTGACAAAGCTGAATAGTTTGTTTAAACGCACTAATCTCAGGAACCAATTTGAAAATTTCTTTCACTGTTGAATAGTCCATTTATCAAGAAAATCTATATTTTTTACATAAAAATAATTAATTAAATAAAAAATAGGGTACGCAACTAAACAATTACCAAAATAATAATTACTAAGTAAAAAAGGCTTGTGTGTGTTAAAATTATTTCTGATTCAAAAATCCGTACGAGGCAAGAATGAGCTACTAGTAAATAATATAGCGGTTTTATTTTATATGGAAACTGTAATTTTATTTACAATCTTCCATAACCCACAGGTAACAATGAAGTCCTTCCTCATTCTCTCCACGCTGGTAGCGTGCGCTTTCGCTGCGAAATTGGTCTACTTTACCACCGCTAACGATTTTCTTGACGTAGACAAGATTATGAAGCGCCCTGAAGAGGTCAAGGCCTTCGTGTATTGCTTTGTGGACCTGGGTCCTTGTAACGCGCTAAGCCAAAGTTACAAAGGTGAGTCTTTTTATTATTTTTAATGGAAACGGTGAACAACGAACAGGAGGCTTATCTATGATAAGTGTTCCTCCGATCATGTACTCCCCTGGCCCTTTCAGTGTCATGGGTGCGTTGCCGGCCTTTAAGGATTGTGTACGATCTCTTTCTGAAGGCCCCCAAGTCGTATTGTTTTGGAAATACCTTTTGCTGATTCCACAGAGCGTTTGTGTGCGGCACAAAATGCCTTAATTGCACTAATTGGGCCAGATCGTCCGATGTGATACCATGGGCTCACTGAATACCAGCGTGAAACAGTACTTGTACTGTATTCGATGAGCGAGTGAGCATATCGAAGGACCTTGAAATTACAAAAACGTAATAGCCGGCAACACTACCAAGGCGCAGGCTATGCCGCTATTGTCCATGGACGGCGATGTTCTCTTACAATCAAGAAGACCCACCTGATCTACTGTCTGCTATGCCATAGCAAAGATCTAAAGTCAGACGCAGAGGGTGGCGTAACGGACAGCGCGACGTCTGCCGATCAACTATTTATCTGTATACTTATTTTGTATCGTCTCTTCTTCAGTTATCATGCCGGAAGCAGTATCAACAGCCTGCTACCGTTGCAATGATGCCCAGAAACACCTGTGGCACGGCTTCTTGTGGTCACTCAAGGCTGACTATCCAGACTTGTACGACATTTTCCAGGAGAAATATGACGAGAAGAAGATATACCTGGAAGCCCTGGAAAAGGCTGTCGAAAATTTCTAATAAATTCCATTGAATTTATTAAATTAAACATTATTCATTTAATAAATGTTTGATTTAGATTGTGTTTATATGTCAGTTGAACCGGCAAACATTGTTTAGGCATATCTATATGAAATTTAGTTAAACACTGACGTGGATTTTTTCTAAGAAATTATCAAACTATAAACTATAACTTTTAAAACTCAATCAAACATATTTTTTAATTTTTTTATGGTATAGCGGACAACGGAGCGGGTGGGTCTCCTATATGGTAAGAGGACACCGCCGCCATCAGCAACCGGGAATTGGTTGTGTGGCTGGTTTAAGAGCCTCCGATATCCTCAACACAACCAATACGCGGACTGTGGCGCAGTTATTCAAGGGCAGCGGTGTTATATTATCATATAGGCGACCCACCTGCTCCGTTGTCCGCTATAGAATAAACAGATAATAAATAAATTTGACGAAGTACATTTATTTTAACACAATTATACAGATTAATAATCGGCAACTGCAGCTTCCAGAATCTTCAAGTAATTTCCCGAAGGATCGTATTTATCCTGGAATAAATTATAAAAGAAGTCGTAACCCTTCAATTGCGATAGGAAACGATTCCACCAGTGCTTCTGCTTGTTTGAACATAGGTAGCAAGAGTTGCTAATTACCTCTGGGATGGTATCTGGAATAGACAATTTACACAATTTTAAGACAACTGACGTATAATTTTATAGCAAGAGCATACTTCGTATCTTTCATTACCAGTGGGAGAGCCATGCTGAATCACTTATTGTCTCGTCTGAAGTAATACCTCGGGCTAACATTACACGTGTAAAACTTTTACTATGTTTTTACTGAGGAAAGATATCGAAAGCCCTTGAATTCAACCGCCTAAGCGGCGTCAAAGAGGAACACAGCGTGGGTTGGAGCGCGTTTGTGCATGGGCGGTAGTGAACTCTCACCATAAATAAGATGTCTGTTCTGTTGTCCGCTGTACATTAATGCCGTGTAATCACTACGGACGAGCTGGCCCAATCAATGCGCCAGCATATGCTTCAACTACTATGAAAAACTTAAAACAAATTAAAAAAACAACATTAGTAAAGCTTACTTTTGTAGGCTTCATCTATGACGCTGCAAGGAGCGCGTTCTATGAAACAATACATCAATCCCATCAAACTGAGTGGGTCCTTCATGATGTCATCGATGTCTCTTTTGTCGTCCTCTATCAGTAAGTAGTTACTGCTTTGAGCTACGCTTACCGCCACCACCATGGACAGAAAGATGAAGAGCTTCATAATAATTATTTTAATTTGAAAAGCAGCCAGCAATACTCGCGTCTGTAGTATGAGATCAAAACTAAAAGGCTTCTTTTTATATACATTTCTATTTTTGCTGAATAAGCTATTAATATGTAACAAAGAGATATTAGTACGTGACAAAGGAATAAATAATAAATTACATACAGATGATTTATCATACTATTTTTTTTTATTTAATTGCATATTTTTTATATAAAGTGGTCTTCCGCCCATGAACACCCCTGGCTCTTGCGCAGCCGCGGGTGCGTTGCTCGCCTTTAAGGAATATGTACGCTCTTTTCTTGAAGGTCCTCGCATCGTATTGGTTTGGAAATAGCCATCCTGGCAACTGAGTCCACAGAGAGGTGGTGCTTTAGGAATTTTTTGATGTAGCTGACGATAGGCAAATGGGTTGTTCATAACAGATGAGGCGGGTATCTTCTATGTCACTGATTCCCAACCATTTTCAACCACGCACCTCTAGAAATTCAGTTTCACAGATCCTTTAACAAAATAAATAGCAAAGAATCAGATAAAGTATTTATTTTAGTTATCATTATCATTTACATATGGTCCACAGATTACACCGCAGACCTCCAATTATATACGCGCGGACCCCTGGGGGTCTGCGTATAACAGCTCAGTAAACACTACTCACTACTAGTAAACATTACTAAACTGATATATATAAAACGTCAGTAGGTATTTTTAGAAGCGGTGCGCCCGGCGCGAGGGCAGCAAGTCAAGAGAAGGGACGCTGAAGAACGGAGAAGACGACGCTGGTACTGGGCACGCGGGTACCATGAAAGACAGTGGAAGGCAGCGGGGGAGGCGTATGGTGCCGTCGTCATCCAGATTGCTAACAGTGCATTAATTAAAAATTAATTTTGAATCAAAAATTCAGACGACCTCAAATACTCTTCCTGTAATAATCAATATTTTTTTTTAATAAATGAGAAATAAACCATTTTGAAATTCGATAACAAATAAAATGATAACCCAATCATATTTTCATAATGACACAGTTAACAAAAGCGTTGACTCTAATACAGATGACGAATTCTCTGTATTATATTATTACAAGTATTAATAGGTATTTAGGCTTTTGAGAGCCTTGTAGCTAAATGTTCTCTTAATTCTACCACAAAGCGAGCGGTATCGGGTTCGATCTCCAGTCTGAATAAAAATTAAGCTCGTCTTTGGAAGGGCCTGAAGGTAGGAGAGCCTGAGCATGTCCGAAGTGACCCATGGATTTACAGATAATTAGCAACACACACTGGTTAAAGAATATCGTTTGTTTTCAGGCACTGAGGTTTTTTAGAGGAGATGTATTTGAATTTTCCGTACGCTGCCCATTCGAGATGTATTTGTCGATTGACCTCCTAACTGGACCTAGGTAATTGAACAGTTTGCCTCAGTCAACAGCTTGAAGTACGGTATTCCCAACAATAAGTCTTCGGTTAGTGCGGGGATAATTTTCATATTATGTCGCCAGTTATCCGATCAATAGGTTTGCAAGTAGAGACATACAGCTGCTCATAGAATCTCTCAATCTCTCTTAGAATCTCAATCTCACTAGAAATTATAATGCCAGACTCCGTCTTCAACCTCGAGAGCTGACTCTATCCAACTGACAGATCCCTTGCGAACATTTTCGATCCTTTGTTTCGCTTTATCGTGTCGCATGTCTTTGGAGATCTGCTTGTTGAGGCCAAACATCTCTTGCGCGTTCTTTTAACAACTTCAAGGTGGAGTTTGAGAGTTTTTGAAGAGGTCCCTTTCTCTCTACTGTGTTTTTCTGAGAGAGTTAGGATATCGGCACTCCTAAAAATATTGCATAAGTGACGCAAAAATCCGGCAACGCAGATAATGCGTGGACTGTTGTGCGGTTGTCCATTAGCGGTGGTGTTCTCTTACCATATAAAAGACCCGCTTGCTCCCTTGTCCGCTATACCATCATCTTCAACAGCCTATCAAGTCCACTGTTGAAAATAGTGCTCTAACCATAAATAATACTATAAAAAGATTAATTATTGAACAATAAAACTATTGATGATGCAAAAAAATACACACAAACTTGCTTCAAACAATTTTAAAATGCGTCGGCATTGAATAATCGTTAAATTCCGACTTTATAAAGATTACAAAACGATTATAAAATATTACGAAAATATAATATTAGTACGCATTATCAATTTATTATTGAATTAAAAATAAAATAATTTACCTTAAATTTGATAGTTATTAATGCATGTAATTGAACTGAAACCGTGAGGGGTATATATTAGGAAACTTCATTATAATTTCAAATTTAAAGTTTCATTGAACCAACTTGTTCGATGCTAGAGAGCTCGTGTTACAAGATGAAGATCATTATATTGTTTGGGGCATTTGCCATAGCTCAATCGTTCCCCTATTTCACAACAGCAGATGACAATTTAGATGTCATCTCCATCATGAGGGATCCAGTCAATATGAAGTATTTCATGGACTGCTTCGTAGATGGGAGTCATTGCGATTCCTTTAACTATTCCTCCAACTATTTTAGGTTCTATTATTAGCAAATCAGTGTAGTGTTCCCGCATACCATATCGGCCGAGTATGAATTATTTTACACACAAGGAATTAAATAACTGCAGCTGTATTTTGTCCGTATCTCCGCTTCTCGTGGCAGGCTGAAAACATGCGGACGCACGAATTGGGTCGGCTCATTAATACTCAGCATGAAATGGTAGTTGTACTTGAAACGGTGCTTCTACTGTGTTTCGCTGAGTGAGTGAGGACATCGGATGCCCTTAAAAATGCCACATAAGTGGTGTAAAAAGCCGTTAACACAACTAATGCGCGGTAGTCCGTGGACGGCGATGTTCTGTTACCGTTTAGGAGATCCTCCTGCTCCGTTGTCCGCTATACTATAAAGAATCCTCGATTTATGTCAATCCGTAACTGAGCGTTTTTTAAGGCATTTTGCACCACGACTGAGTGAAAGCAGACTGCAGAAGTATTTCCAAAGCAATACCACTTAGAGTCATAGCCTCAAGTCACTAGCCCATATATTTTTTGTCGCCTTAACTTTTGGTAGTATGAAAAATAGATGTCGATTCTCAGACAATAAAAATTAATATTCTTGCCAGAAAATAAAAATTCATCAAAATCAGTTGTATCTCTTTTCTGGTAAGAGATCATCGCTGCGAATTCGTTCCTTAACGTTCCTTAATCTACGATTTGATTGTGTGAGTTTTTACGCCATTTTAACGGTTTGGTTACAAGGGCAACCGATATATACTATGTATACAGATATACTCAGCAAAACAACAGTACAAGTAACTGTTTTACACCGGTATTCTGTGAGGGTTTCGAATTTTGTGATTGTTTCATATGTAGATTTCATTGAGAAGCAAGCCCAAAAGTACCTATATTTATCATGAGATTTACCGTCATCTCGGCCTAAATTATCGCCGACGACAGTGTTAAATTCCTTCTTGCGGCGAATGCACGCTTTGTTTACTTAATACGCAGCACGGACTACCTTCATTTATTATTCATTAATTTGTATAATTTTTAGTCTTCTTTCTGTAAAAAAATTTATTTGCAAAAAATAATTAATAACACATTGGGTAAAAGATATATATATGAATAATTTTCCGATTTTTCTTTTTTAGAAAACAATTTTGAAGCTGTTCTGACAGGCTGCTATTGATGTACGGACAGTCAAAAATGTATGTAGAATGACTTTACGCGGATTCTTAAGGAACACTAACCCGAGGAATTTATAGCGTTTCAAATGAAATATGATCTTTATAATTTATATTTAATTCGTTTTATTGAAGCTATAAGATATTATTAATATTTTTAATTTATTTCAAGTTCATTTATGTGCTTGGTATGCTAACAAATTTAAAGAAGTAATAAATAAAGACCAGCTTTTTATAATTAATGCGATCTATGGAATCCAATATATCCATACCTCTTGAATTTAATGTTTCTTAAAAAAAATTTCCATAATTGCATTCACAACTATAAATAAATAACTATTTCTTAATCTTATGGATTTATTTACAGTAAATAACTTCCCCTTTAAATAATAAGCATTTAAAAGTATATTTTTAAAATGTTAATAAAAATAAAGGTATCTTGTATACAAGAAATTGTATAAAATTATAACTTTGAAGTATTATTTTTTATGTCGTATAGAATAAAAATATGTCGTGTAGAACTTTATCTCAGCTGCACCCAGAGAGAGTAGACACGCGAAGAGTAAAACCTTCATTATCGCACGACCTCTATTGTGACAGATTCACATACACAAACTGCGTAAATTAGAGTCGTTCTTTTTATAAATTCGTTTTTATCAAAGAGTACAAAGTTCATAAGTTTAAGAGAGTTTAATATTAAGTAAATTAGCAAGCTGAAGTGGCAATGGGCACATCGCAGAGAGCGAATGGCCGATGGGGCCGAAAAGTGTTAGAGTGGAGACCACAAACTGTCAAACGCTGCGTGGGATGTCCACCTACAAGGTGGACAGACAACTTTATAAAGGTCGCCGGAAGACGCTGGATGCAGGTCGCCTCCGACAGGTATTCATGGAAGTCCAGGGGGGAGGCCTATGTCCAGCATTGGACGTCTTACGGCTGAAATAATGATGATTATTAAGTGAGTTGTCAAAACTTTTGATAAGACTATCGAACAGCTATTCTGTATCCTTATTTCAGGGATGATAAATAATTTTAAATTGAAACTGCTTTAGGCGCATGAGGGTATATTTTTTAAAGATGTAACACAACAATATTAGAGAAAGAGATAACGATTGAGAGAGAGTGAGAAAGAGCGAACTATGCGTGAAATCATAATACCAACAGAAATCAGATCGAATAAATGTAAATACCAAAGAAATAAATTTAAATTAATAGAAACTTTTAATATTTTAATGAGATCTACCTCTGGGAAATCTGGTTTTAGACTTGTAATACAAAAAAACTTATAAATCAGTGTTTTTATGTAAACGGAGGCAAACGAGCAGAAGGCTCATCTAAGATAGGCGTTCCTCCGCCCACGGATACCCCCAGCTCATGCTATGCCTCGATGCGCCGGTCTTTCTGGTCTGGTTGGAAGTCTGGTTGGAAAATACCTCTGCAGGTAGCTGATTCAACAGACGGATGATGCGCAAAACTTTATCTTACTCGGAAAAAAGTCAGTCCTCCTCCCACGGACACCCCCAGCCCTTGCAGCGCCACGGGTGCTGCTGGAAAATATGTTGAATTGTCCTCAGAACTGTGATAAACCAAAAGCCTCAAAGGTATATTGTGTGTGAATTAAATGTACTTAGAAAAGATTCAGAAGGAAATCAGCAGACAAAAATCGCCTCCGTCTGCCACTGTCAAACCCAATTTAGACCGAATAAATTATAAACGTTTCATTCGGATCGAAGAACGAATCCGATATCTCTCGCTTCGTGGTAGGCTTATAATACCACTTAGCTACAAGGCTCGGAAAATTTCCATTGTGATATAAAGATCTTATATCACAAAGGAAATTTGATAAGATAAGATGACCATCTAACTAAGAAGACGAAGACTAAGGTGTTACCGGATCAGATTAAGACACTGTCAAGCCCGTCCAGAGAACGAATAAATTATAAATTTAATTTATTATTGTCGAGCCTGGGATTTGAACCTGATACCTCTCAACAAGGCTGTCAACATTATATCCTATCACAATAGCTAAAACAAATCTTATAGTCTTCCGCGATGAATATGTAATAACTAATTATAGAATAGAAGCGACGGCGAGAACCCATCTTCTCTATCAACTTCACTTCGGTGACGTTCCGGCATCTCAGGCGTACCGACATCGCTCTCGTGAAATCCCGGTTTCATGTGTCGTAGGACTCTACCCTTGCACTAGTCCCTGCAAAAATTAACTCTCGACGAAACCCTCCAGTTAAGCTTTAAGTTGCTTTAAGTTGAAAAAGCCACACTTTTCGCGGGGAGAGTCATGCTGAAGCATTAATGAGGCCGGCTCGTCCAAAATTCACGGGCTCACAGAGTACTTAGCTTAAAACAGTATTTGTATTGTTTCGCTGAGTGAGTTAAGATATCGGAGGTTCTTAACGATGCCGCTTAAGCGGAGTATGAAGCCTGCAACAACAAACCGTGGATTGTAGCGCGGTTGTCCATGGGCGGCGGTATTTTACTATCATATAGGAAACCCAATTGCACCATTGTCCACTATATTATAAACAAAATTCCGGCCACAGCGAGAAGATATTTCAAAAAAAGTCCTACCACAAGGCCACATTCAAAAATTCGGTAACAAATATACATACTTTGCTTGTGTCTCGCTCCTCACCTAATATGACACTACGAGAATTGTTTCAGTCCACGATTATATAACTGTCGGAAGGATTTCTTTGCAACTTAGCGGATGGAAGTTTTCCTTGCGTAGTTTCAGAAATAGGCATTGGAGAACGACCGGTCGAACGCTGCCTTTGCGTAATATTACAATTTGATTAATTTCATTATATTTTTATTAATATTTATGAATGTATAAAGCGCATAAAATTCTATACACGTTTATATTAAACATAATATTTATTTTCTTTTTTGGAAGCTCTGCCTTTATTTCTTAACTCTAGGTACTTATTCTATAGCATAATGAAAACCAATGACAAATGAACAATAAGATATAATTTTATTCGACTTTAGATCGATAGATA
>DWCF01007802.1:0-10132 GCA_018230265.1 Delias oraia
CAAGGCTTAAAGGCTTACACTGCTGTTAAGACTTGTACTTGAGTGTCGACTGTAAAAAGATCAGAATACCGCCATCTCGACGCATTTCAACCACACATTGAGAATGAGAACGCGCAAGCTTGCGACTGCGCAGCAGTTCATCGTGTTACCTTCCATTGTTACTATCAAGTGAATGACATAAATGAGTTTATTAAAATTGAACTGATTTGTACTATAATTTTTAGAACATGGATTGCTACGCGCTGACCATTCAAGAAATACTGAAAATCTTCGACATTTCGCCGACTGGCTCAAAAAAGGAGGTGTGGGACAGTTTCCCCGAGAACATGCACCAGATAATGCTGCCACTGCTGAGCTCCCGCTACACGCTGGCCTACCCCTCCCAACCGAAGAAGGCGCACCCTCTGTTCGGCTCGATGCACGCTACCACCTTCCTGGAGTGGGCGCACAATTGGTCCGGCCAGCTGATCCCGCTCATAGAGTCGGATACGACGCGGGAGTTGCTACGGACGGTTCATCCGAGCATGCGTCGTGACGTTAGAACCCTGTTCCTCTTCCTGCCCTATGTACTGCTGCATGCCGTCATGTCCAAGGGCAGCGTGCAATACGTACAGGAGGAGATGCTGGCGGTCATAGGCACCTCGGCGGACCTCGAGGCTGACATCGCCATCACTTCGGAGAGGTCCAAGTACAAGATGATACGTCACGTTCGGATGACGCCGAATATTCATTCCATTCCGGCGGAGGAAGGCAACCAGGTGGTATTCTGGCTCTGTTCTGAGAAACTTCTTCAGCGTTCTAGTATACATTGATGATTTTCCCTAACTTACGGTGGAACACCGAAGGAAGTCCTCATTTGCAATTTAAAAAGTTTCGCTTTTGACGCGATTTTCCACGCACCTACTTATTTATACGAACAACGAAGACATTGACTCTTCTCATTGATCTGGTCTGCTTTCAGAGTAAATATAGCAAGACGGTGTATACGTTGTTGGACTTCTTAAACAGATGGCTTCTCGAGTGGATGCATTCTCAGCAGCGGCCGCTGGAAGATGAGAATTACAAGTGAGTTTTCAAACTGAAACAGGGCTTTCCACATCCTGTAACCGTTGCTGTTAGCAAGGCAACACTAAAATTACTTAACATTAAAAGATACTGAAACACACAGGTCACAGGTATCTTTTAAATATTCGAACATTTCAATTTCTGGTTCGTGACAAAGTCAGCGAAGCCAACGCGACGTTGAGTTGCAGAGCGATACTAAAGTTCACGGAGAAGTTCGACAAGCTGGCCATAGCCCGGGGCAACTTCGCGTGCGGGGAGCTGGCGCGGGCGCTGCAGTATCTGGAGCTGTACATGGGCGACGACAAGGAGAGGATCCAGAGCCAGCTGCCCTTCCTGGCCGAGATCTACGCGCTGCTGGACGAACCCGACTCGGTCGCTGGTGACTACTCTTGGCCTTGCTATTATCAAAAGTCGCCAATCGCTGTGCTTTTTATGGTGTAGCGGGCAACGGAGCAGACGGCTCACCTCGATGGTAAGAGATACCCGCCGCCCATACATCAGCGCTTGCTGTGTTTGGTTCGCTGCTGTTCTGTAAACCCACGGTGCCGCTGCCATGGGTTCACCACCACTACTATATATATACTTATATTTCCACGGTTATAAATGGCCTTGTTCGAAGCAGCGGTGAGTTTTCAGGCATCCTATCCATAAAGCGTTCAGAGCCATCGCTTAAGGAGCTGATCCTGGCGCAAGTGGTGACGGGGCGGCTCCAGGACGCCGCGCTCTGCTACGAGAGGCTCGCCCAGGGCGGCCAGCTCGACAGACACAGTTTACAGGCACGTGCACACTCAAACATTCTTATTCAATGTCAGCATGGTGTACATCAGCTCATTGAAGACGCAGTGTCATGTTTCCTTTGGACGAATGCGATGTGGTTGAGTTGTTGGCTCCTGTTATAATATGGGTGAGGATGGCAGTGGCTGCTTCATATGATTAATGATTAAAATTGTCTCCAAACCTAAACGAGTGCAGATCATTTTCTACTCCTTACGCATAACTCTAACGTACACGGCGCTAAGCTCTACAATTGCATCGGTCCTAAAAAACGTTTACAAATCTCAATACTACAAAAACGAATATTTAAATATCATAATAACTCGGCATTTCCTCCAATGACGCAACTTTTAGTTAGTATTACCAAGTTTTGTGTGCCATATCTAAGCAACATTTAGAAAGTAAGAAACGAATTATCTTAACGTATAATAACGTAAGCAAACTCGTGCTAACAATAAAGCAAACGTTTTTTAAAAATGGTTTGGATGTGTCTGTTCGCAGGGCATGATCGACTGTTACCTCGGCCTGGACCAGCCGTTCACCGCCTACCGCCTGCTGAGCGAACAAGAAGTGGACGAGTCGATGAAGGCGCTCTCTGCGGAGCCGCTCTGGCGGCTCGGCAGGTTCGACCAACTGGATCAACTGCTCGCTAAGCCGGTGGTCGGTTTGTACAACTAACCCATCCCGAAAAGGCCAGCAACGCACCCGCGGCTCCACTGGCGCACTTATCCTTGCGAGCTTCCTGTTCGTTTGCCACCATTAGCAAAGTTAAATGATGCAATATCTATTACTACATTTACAAAATTAGTAAAACATTCACGAATGAAACATTCATGTGGGTCTCTTATATGGTAAGAGAACACCGCCTCCCACCACCAAGAGCGTCACTTAGCGCAGTGGCAACGGCATTTTCTCACTTTTAAACTCACTCAGCGAAACACAGTAGAAGCACCGTTTCAAGTACAACTACTATTTCACTCTGAATATTCCGTAAGCCCGTAGTATCACTTCGGATGAGCCGAATCAGACAATTCCATACATTTATAATTAATGAACTGTTATATACGCGCTATGTGTGTATATATATCATCATCATCATTTCAGCCATAAGACGTCCACTGCTGGACATAGGTCTCCCCATTGGACCTGCATGAATACCCGTATGAAAATATATAATAATAATACCTTGTATATTATATATATGGCGTCTCACATAACAGAACGCCTTAACAAATCTACCGAACATACAACACGGGATCAGGTACATACACCGTTGATAGCCAGCAGGAAAGCTGAAGAAGGACGGCTCTCCCGCCGCTCTGGCCGCATGCGTCACGTAATGATATAGATTGTTGCTACACATTGTCGTACAAAATGGTTGAGTGAGCAATGTTTGTTTCAGCCACAATCGCGCGAGAACTGGGGCCTGCTGATGGGTCGCATACTGCTGTCGTACCGTAAGCAGGACGCGGACTCTTTCAAGGTTTCGTGCGCGGACGCAACGAACAGGCTGCTCCTACAGATGGACGGGGAGAGCCGCGGCGAGAGTGCACTGCGCAGCGGCTACCAGAGTGTCTTGGGTCTCCATATCATTGCCGAAGCCGGTCACGCTCAGGAGGCCCTGCAAGGGTGAGCTTCTCATTTAAAAGTACCTAAAACAGGTCAACGTTGTTTGCCTATTTGCCATAATTTATCGTATCATTCATAATATATTAATGGACTAATTTCTAATAAGAAAACTCAAAATGTACTTCAACCGCCCTTAACATTGGTGGTACGAAAAGTTCATTTTGATTTGACTTTCAAACAACTACCTGGTATGCATAGGAAATTTCATAGAAATTGGTGAAGACTCGAGAATTTTATATTTTATATAGACAATAACTATTACTGGGGTCATCTAGTAAAAGATATTATCAGCACATAACAAAGTACCATTTGGTAATGTGTTTCAGCCTTAAGAGTTTGCAAGACGGGCAGAGCCGGGGCGAGGAAATTATAAGCAGGTTGTTGGAGGAGTGGCGGCAGCGGCTCTCGCTGGTGCAGTCCGATGTGCGGACGGTGGAGCCGCTGCTCCGCATCAGGAGGATCCTGTTGCAACAGACTCAAGTGAGTTGATGATAGTTACTAAACTAGGGCCTAGTTGATTACATAGGCTGTCCCGATGTTAACGAAAGGTTTTACTTAAATCGTTTTTTTTGAGAGAGAAATGTTTTTTAGCATAAAGAGTAACAAATTCTTGCGCTATTTTTGGGTCACCTCTATATATAATTATACAACGTAAAGTAATGGTGATAACAGATCACCGTCGCCCATGGACAATCGATCAATCGTATAAACAGCACTGTGGCCTAGGCGAAGTCATTGTCTTCCTTTCACTGAAATGCATTAAAAATATAGACGAAAGATAATTTATCTTATTGTGCAATAACGTCTTGAAGGTATAAAAAAAGCAGGAAATATGCCGAAAGGCAAGAGATAGCACCAGTTACTATTATTAACGTACAAAAGTTTATTGTAAAGAAACACCGTAAGAACGAATGAGTATTCTGTCTGTTCTTCTCAGATCTGGGCATGTTTGTGGTCTTTAAGCTTATTCAGACTTCCACGAGCTACATACATTGACTTTCATGAATATATAAGAATGTGATTGTATGAAGGCTTTATTGGATTAATTCGTAGGAATTATTGGAGCCCACTCACCCGATGGCATCGCGCAAGCTCCGATCGTGTATTGGCGACCTGTGGCTTCAAAGCGCCAAACATGCGAGAAAAGCTGGCATCTTCCAACAAGTACGATGCTTATATTATACTTATTGGTGCGACCAGTAATAGTTCGCGCTACAACACGCCGTGGAACCAGTAAAGGCCGACACTTATTAAAACGGAACGTGTCGACACCGGATGTGCATCGTGCATATCACCAATACGCGATTCTATGATTTTTAGATACAGCTCACAACAGTGGAACGGTATGGTTGTGTAGTATGGATTTATCGTAGGAGTAAAATCGCTAAATTCATGTCATATAGAACATGATATTGTTTTACCAACTCAGTTCATTGTTCGTCGGGCATTTTAAATACAAAAATTAATATCGAGAGGCATACATTATGTGTGATATTTGGAAGAAAAGAGATTGGTTCAACAATAGGTATAAGCGCTGCGACACTTGTCGAGGGACTGGCGAATGGCTTCGGCTGTTGCCGTGATTGTGTGAATAAAATATAAATGTTTCAGGCGTACATGTACATCCTGAACGCGGAGGAGTACCGTCCGGAGCAGCTGCTGATAGAGAAGGCGAAGATGTACTGGGCCCGCGGGCAGACCGAGCAGGCCTTCACCACGCTGCGGCGCGGCCTGGAAGAGGCCTACCCGCAGCTCGACGCCCTCACGCCTCGACAAACGTACTACGATATACACTAGTCGATCTTATGAAATCTTAGTCTTGTGAAAACCAAACATTCTTAGTACTGCAATCTTGGCAGCGACGCACCCGCGGCAGGGATGTCCGTGGGCCGAGGAAGGCTCCTCCTCCTGCTCGTTTGCCGCTGTTTAGAGGATCTTTAGGGTAGAACGCTTCTAATGATTTAGTCTACACTAATATTATAAAGAGGTAAAGTTTGTGTGTTTGTGACGTTAAAGCGGTAAGCTCTGGATGCAATCAACAAATTTTGAAAATATTTCCCAAAGATTTTTCAGAGTAACAGAGTATGAAAAAAGCTTTTTGGGGTAGTTGGGTTTGCAAAGTACGGTGAAGAAAAACGTTGCAACACATAGCAGGCCGCGCTACAGCTTAAATAAAACACATCGCAGGCGAACGTGCGCGAAGGCCAAGCTTCTGATAGCGCAGTACAACGACGAGACCACGAATGTGGACGTGGACGTGAACATCGGCTACTACAAGGAGGCGGTCGACGCGTTCCAGCAGTGGGAGAAGAGCCTCGTGAGTTTGCTCGCCTCTTGCACTCTCTTGGGCCCGTGGCTTTCGAGAGTCTACCTTGAAGCGAGAGGTATCGGGTTCGAATACCAATCCGGACAGTTATAATTTCATTTATTATTTATTTGGTGTCTGGAGTGTCTTAACACTGTCGCACCCATGGGGGAGCCATGCTAACGCGCTTATTGGCCGGCTAGTGCGAAGTGATACAACGGGTCACAACGAATAAATTTGACGCGCTTCGTGATAGGCCTATTTGAGCACTCAGCTGCGAGCCCATCAATGACTGAGAATACATATAAGAAAATCCTTTTTGTATCGCTTAGGTGTGCCTGGGCTCGTACTACGAGAAGGTGAGCGGGGCGGAGGCGGCGAGCGACGGCGGCGTCAATTGGACGAGGCGTGTCTACGCGCTCAACAGCTACGGCAAAGCGCTGCAGTACGGCCACAAGTATCTCTACCAGAGCATGCCGAGGATGCTCTCCATATGGTGATTCTTCGTTGCTTCGTTCCTTCCGCTCACAGCGCTCATGCACAGATGCCCACATTTTGAGCATCGCGAGAGCTTAATGGAACGCACCATTAGCCAAGCCATAGTTGTCATTGGTATTCTATTGAAGAGGCGGGGAATTTTAAATATCCTGTAACTTTGCTTAAATCCATCGGTTCGCGAGTATGAGAAAGGGCTGTTGTGGCGTGCAGGTTGGACGTGGAGGTGACGTCGTCGGACACGAGCGTGCACTCCGTCCTGGCGCAGATGACGGACATCATCAAGACGTACTCGGAGCGGCTGCCCGTCCACCTCTACCTCACCGCCTTCTCGCAGATCGTCTCCAGGATCTGCCACCCGGTCAAGGAGGTAGCTCTCATGATTATGTATCGTCCTTTAAGTGGATCTCAGAATAGTAAGTTTCATCCGTACCACCTTAATGAAGGTCATTGCCAGACTACAACGTTTTTTTAAGCTGTTGTGCCGCGCACTTACACTCTGTGGAATCAGCTGACAGCAGAGATATTGCTAAACAAATACACCTTGGGAACTTCAAGAAACGAGCATACCTAATACCTATCCCTTAAAAGCCGGCAATGCTGTCGCAGCTCTTCAACAGTTTGGAGTGTCCACGGGCAGAGGACCGCTATCCTCCTCGTGAGCCTCCTGATCGTTTGCCACCGTTCATTAAAAAAGTTGTATTGGAAAATATTTATGGTGCAAAAATGTTTCATTTGAAAAAATGACACAGATTTGGAGAGAGACGAAGTGAATTTGATAAGTGGGTAGTACGTATTTATGACTGGTGCAACGCCACTTCAGGTCTACCAGCAGTTGAAGGCGATAATAGTGAAGTTGATAGTGGCGTACCCGCAACACACGCTCTGGATGATGCTGTCGGTGGTCAAGTCCGGCTACCCGCAGCGCTTGAAACGCTGCGCCGACGTCTTCTCCGAGCCGCGCCTCAAGCAGCCGCACATGCTCAAGCTGCTTTCCGACTTCACCCAGCTGGCGGAGAAACTGATAGAGCTCTGCAATAAACCTATCGTAGGCACCGGCTCCGTGAGTACCGCTTGCAAGGAGCTTCACTGGATTATGTCGCTCTTCATACGAGATTCATCAAGCGAGCTTAGTGGCTAATTAGTTAAGCCTATCACGAGAGGAAGGATATGGGGCTCGAATTCCGGTCCGAACAAAAAAATCAATTTATAATTTATTTGGTTCGTCATGACATAAGGTGTCATATAACCTAGGTACCTATATAGGTACTGATTTAAAATGGCAGTCAGAAAAGAAATATATGTAATTGGAGCTAGTAAGGGATCTACAAGTGAGCTAGACGAGTGTCGTTAACACTGTATTCCCTAAAAAGCACCGTAAAGCTTATCCCGGCGCATTAAATGGCTCACGCTTTAGGACTTGGGTTGCAGTTAATCCGGGCAACAACCGGCAACACAACCGAAGGCCGCACTGTGTAGCGGCAGGGGCCTGCTATGGCAAAACACATCTAGTAATTGGTTCCAATCTCGATTTCAGACAGCGACGGTATCGTCCCTCGTGCGCAGCCTGCCGCCCCTGCTCGCCTCGGACAACTTCAGCCGCATTATGATGCCGTTCGAGCAGTTCTGCAAGGTCGTGCTGCCCTCGAAGGCGGCGCGGCAGGAGCGCATCGACTTCCACATCCCCGCTGAACCGCCCGTCTACATCGCCGGCATCGAGGAGCACATCCAGATCCTGCCCTCGCTGCAGAAGCCGAGGAAGGTCACGCTCAAGGGTCTGTCATTCATGCTTTCATATTTTTATAGCATAGAACGTGCTACAAAATATTTAAACATTACCATGTAAGCTCAATCCACAAGTCCACATATAAAAGTAGGACGAGCGCTTTGTAAACAGCGTAAACTTAATTAAAACTATTTTTTTACAGTCTCAACAGTTATAAAAAAATGTCGACAATTATCAAGTTAAATCCTATGATAAATATCTTTCATTTTGTTCATTCATTCAGTTTCATTCGTATCACCTTGATGATTGTCACAAGTGAGCGTTTTCAAGGCCTTGTGTGCGCGCACCACTTCTTGGGGGACTCCGATGCCCATAGCGGTATTTTCAAAGTAATGCGATTGTCGCAATCTTTAAAAAAAGGATCTATCTATCCAGGCCTAGCAGAGACTTGAGATGTCCATAGGCGAAGGACCGCTTATTAAAAAACGATTTTAGGACCGACTTTCTATGTGTGTTGGCACTTCTTACCCTAATCACTACTATCACTAATCAATATCGTCTGCGAGTTATTGCACGAAGCTATTGAGGTCATTGGTAAAGTTTGAATGCCATACAAATCTAAGGAAATAGATTTTTTATTCGAATGGAAATAATATAAGTGGCAAACAGGAGCTCAAAAGGAACCAAAATGCTCTTAAAATGAATTTAGTTAAAGACAAGTGAATCCGTTCGAAGTAAGAACAACAATAATTCCTATATAAGATAGAAAAAATAAGCGAATGGGTCAATCAAAAATGCAAAACTGCACCTGGCCACGTGTAAGCTAGTAAGCAGGTCAATGCATCACCATGATTCCTCATAAGGTAGCTAGCTGTACGTAATATGTATGCTAACAATTTCCTAAATAAAAGAGTGCGCTTATTAAACCGTATTTATTCTGTTTCTTTCGGATCTGGATAGACTTGGAACCGATAGTAGAGTCGCTCAAAAATGGTTGTAAATCCTAATTAAAAAATAAATGTGTGTAAACTCCAGGCTCCGACGGTAAATCCTACATAATAATGCTGAAGCCGCGCGACGATCTGCGCAAGGATTTCCGGCTGATGGAGTTCAACGGGGTGGTGAACCGGTTCCTGCAGGATGCGGCCGAGAGCCGGCGCCGCCGCCTCTACATCCGCACCTACAGCGTGCTGCCGCTGAATGAGGAGTGCGGCCTCATCGAGTGGCTGCCGCGCCTGCTCGGCCTGCGCCCCGTGCTCCTGCACCTCTACAAGCAGAAGGGTGCGCTCCCACTCCGGCTCATTTCCATAACCTAAATGAACACTCTTCACGACAGTGTTGTGTGAATCTGACTAGACGCACGCGAAATATGGAACATTCACATCTTTCTTTTTTATCATGCAGCGGACGACGGCATACTAAGGTATCTCTGTCGTCCACGGAGGCGGAATAGTCGGTGGGCATCCGATAGCTTCACCTATACCGCAAGTATGCTTTGCGCTTCACGCTGGAATTGTGGTGGCAACTCACTCGGGACGAGCCGGCCCAATCAGTACGCGAGCACTTCCACGGGTGGCTGTTCGTTAAAAGTGAATAAAGTTTACAACGAAACGCCGCAGGCATACACACGAGCAGCCGCGAGCTGAAAGACATGATGTGCCTGAACAAGGACCCCGTCGAGAAGAAGCGCAGGATCTTCGAGCAGCAGCTGCTGCCGAGGCATCCGCCCGTCTTCCACGAGTGGTTCCGGAGGGTTTTCTCGGACCCTTATGGATGGTATGTCCTCATCAACAATTTAATTATGAAGTTATGAAAATTTTGTATTAGACTGTTTCCACGAAAACCTTCCAAGCGCGGACCCCTAGAAATTGAAAAAAAACAGTTTTCACGGACCCCTCAACAAACTTAAGAAAAAAATCAGATTACGTATTTATTTTAGTTATTATTTAGATTTACGTTTCATTTACGTCGAGAGATGGCACCGCGGAGCCCCACACGTACATGTCGTCTCCTCGCCATTTTGGTTTTGTCGGCTCTTTGGCACTATTACCGTTCTCTCCGGGATTCATTTACGATAAAAACTGACGTGACCACTTAACAAGTTTAAAGTCGACAGTCAAGTACAAGTCTTAGCATTA
>DWCF01007804.1:0-10131 GCA_018230265.1 Delias oraia
GAAGTGGGATAAAAGAAGTTTTTCCACCATATATGCTGAAAATACCATTCACCACATATTATCTGGACGGGCGTATGCTATAGCAATACGTGCCCATACTTTATTATAATAAGCTTCATCACAATTTATATGTACAGTTCAATAATGTATAATGTCTGAATAAACCAAAATGTTTTTTAAATGTTACTTTTTTAAAATTTTACTTGAATTACTCCATTTTCCCACTTATTATGCTTATAAAAAAATATATTCACTTAATTTTGATATAAAAACTCATTTTACAGCCTGTGATATAATTATTTAAAAAATTCAGTTAAAAAAATTTAAAATCAAAAGCACAATCTTTCAATAGGTAATCTTATTTATTTATGTTATTAGCTATTCATATGATTTTTTTTTTCACCACTATAACAGAAGATATTATTATTGTTATTACAGTTTTGTATATTATACTGAGTTATACAGTTGTAGTTGTAGTTATATAATTATGTTATTAATGTTATAACAGTATACAGTTATTGGTTCTTTCGGACTGACCAAAAATCTATCTTCCCAAAGTTACTTAAATATTTTACACAATGATCTGCCAAACTTAATGGAAGAGGTACATGAGGAAATAAGGGAATCCTATTGGCTACAGAATGATGATTTTCCAGCACATTATGCTACAAACGTCCGCGGATATTTAAATGCCACTTATCGAAATAAATCTTTGGGGTCCCATTTTTGGGACTCCTCAATCCCCAGATTTAAACCCTCTGAGTTTTTTTCTGAAGCTGTCTAAAGGACGAGGTGTACTCAAAGCAATTACAAATTTGGAGAAATTAAGCAGTCGAGTTCGAGAGGCTGCTTCAAAAATAAATAACGACGCCACGCACGGTTACTTAGTAGAGTTTTTATTAGCAGATGTCGAGTGTATATTGGAGTCGGTGGCAGACAATTTGAACACCGGTTATAAAAAAAGATTAATTTATTAATATTTTTATTGCTTAATGTACACAAATGCAATTTTTATAAATAAAATGTAAGAAGATATTTATCGTTCCTTTTTCTTGTTATCCTTTTTTCATCGCAATAGGAAAAAGTTAGTTATACTATTATGGAAAAACGGTGTATTATATATAATTCTGTAAACTGTATTAAATGCGCATTTTTTTAAATTGTTGGTTTTAATACTTTTTTTTACACGAAACACTGAAATTTTGGCGAAATTATTTTGTTATCAAATGTCATACTAAAACGTTGAGTTAATGTTATTTTTCAAAAAAGTACAATGGATATTCATATTATTTATTACTTTTGTGATAGTATAGTCCGTTAGGAGTAATATAACACTAAAAACGTAAGCAAATTCATTATTCTGCTGCTGGGGCTGATGTGCACATTATTTGATAAGTTCGATAAAATAATTTTTTAAAAAAATATATAATTGGAGATATACCAGTTGGAATTTATTTTTTTGGGTGCAAAGTAACAGTGCTGTGTGGCCTTCAAGGATTATCCATTATATATGGGATTTCATGTATGTATAATATATATTATAGTCTTCTTATCTATGGTAATGCCTACAGAAACTTATATATCTTTTACGTTTAAAAATAAGGAGGGTGTTCACTATATTTTTTAAAAGTTGGGATAAAAGCAGTTCTATGAAATAGAAAATTACATATATATATATTTTAGTGCAGAAAAAATGTTTATAAATTTATATTAGATATAAAATAAAACTAATAACAATATTTTATAGATCTCACAGACAACCGCGCTTCATTCATTCGGCGAAACAGACGTACAGTTTCATTAACTATTATTTCACGCTGACTATTTCAAGTGCTAGCACTTCAAACGAGCCAGCCCGTTTAGGTTGTTAGCATATGCTTCAGCATGACTCTCAGCGCTGCGACAATTTTAGGGCACTCATCCGGCCCTTAAATATTGACGCTAGGTCAGCTCCCTTAATAATTAAGTATCATTTAAATATAATAAAACCCTTTTTTCATTAAATGTTTAATAACACTTACAGTAGGAATTTATAAAATAGCAAACATTACAAAATATTATAAACTGAATTGTTTAAGTGAATTCTAATCTTAATATTGTAATGTTTGATAATTATAATAATTAGAAGGGGAGAACATATAGATTATTTTTGAGATCACTTATACTACACAATCAATATTTTCACTTACTGCTGGATATACAAATAATTTATATTAAAACATTTTATATAATATATAAAAAATTAATACCACATTTGTAAATTGTATTGTAGACAATGTAGTATTTATTATAAAAATAAATTCAAGGATCTCACTTAAAAATCTTTAAAATAACTATTTATATGAATGTAAAATATTAATTGGGACATTGTTTTGGTAAAACCTAATGCAAATTTATAAATTTAAATAATTCCATAAATGTAATATTTTTAATTAGTGCAATCATGACACTGGCAACATTTTTTTGTTTTCAATTAATGTGTTATGATTCATAACAGTGGCCAATTACAATACTAAAATGTAATATTATACAAAAGTTTATTGACATAGTCTTTTCAAGTTCTTCTAAAAAATTATACATATATTGGCCTGAAATTTTATTATTACTCTCATTCTTAAATAATTATAAGATTGATGGTAAATAACCAATTCATCATAAGTTACAAATAGTATTGAAGATAATCAAATAAATTTTCATCTCACTGTAATAATAACCAAATTCCACAGTTATATGGGTAATTAATTAAAATTATAATTTTATTATAAGAAGAAAACTAGTTACCACTTAAGAAAACAAATCATAACAATAATGTTCATGTTAATTTCTCTTAAAATCTTAGTATTGCAATGTTCAAGACTATAATTATTGATTGTAATCAATCATCCCCAAAAATTATATTGACATCCTCACAAATTGAAGCAAAGTTAGGGCATACAGAGAACTTTCATTTGCACTTATCAGTTTGTAAATTTTAATCAAAAGTATACATAAATGACTTACTTCTTTAAACATTTAGTTTGTACATCAAACAATTACATACTATATAAGAAACATGTTGAAACATTCATCATAAACCTACATAGCACTTATTTTAAAACAATTGCAAATTTTTTCACACTTTCAAAGACACATCTAAAAATTATAAAGTTACAATAATATGAGCATATCACAATAATTAATTTAGATTCCATATGTTAGGATTTACTGTAGTTACTCTTCAAATTAAATAATATAAATTAATTAAATGGCTCATAATAATATTAAAAACATCTGCACTTTAATAGGCTAGATTAAGCTGTCTTTCATGTTACAGAATGACATACAATTAAGTTTGTTGCACCATTAAAAATATAAGAGTCTCATGGCAGAGCTTGCCTTTGATCCCATTGTCGGTGATGATGATTTCTTAAATGACTGTCTTGATGGCTATCCTGATGATGAAGTGAATCTTGTGTGTCATGGACTTTCTTGTCAGGTTTCTTCACTAAATGTGCATTGATTGGAAACTTTAAAGCTGTCCGTAATTGGTCATTGTGCTCTTCTAAAGAATTCACCGCATAATGAAGTACAAGTTCATTTAGGGTTCTAAAATAAGAAAAATACGAATAATAACAATTGGTAATAGAAGCTTATGAAATGATATATATGTACAGATTAAATTGACTGATTTCTTTACAAACTAGTGTAGTCTTAACCCATATTGTAAACAGCTAACTACATTTTGTATTATAATTATAAAATTCTAAATAAATATTATTTATTTCTGACATATCATTAGACAACAAGTTCACATACATGACATATATATATCCACTATAGACTGGATAGATACCTATGATAATAAAACTACTGTACTTGTGTATATATATTGCTTATAACAATTTTGAAATGCAAAAATATGGTCCATTCAAAATTGTTATATCAGGTTTTGACTGTATTTGTCTACTTACTTGTAGATATTATATGGCTCAGCAAACCCATATCCACGTTCAGTCTTGAAAATTATACAGTGATACACCATCCCATTACAACTTATTGATAAAGCTAATTGACCTGTGGAGTTAGGCCGTATTAAAAATGTGCCTTGGGGTTTTCCTTCTAAAAGTCTCGTAGCCATATCTCGAGTACAATTTTCTACCATCCATGTTATACTTTCTCGGTGTGCATATAACTCTTCCAGTTTATGTATATTATCATCTTCTAAGGCTTGTAAGTATTCCTCTGTTTTGCCTCTCTTTTGTAACCATCTAAAATATAAAGAGCAATGTTAAATTACTACATTAATCAATCAAAATACAGCGTCAGTCATGCTATTACAAAATTGTATTATAGGACACGTCGTTTTTTAAATACATAGTATTAACTTTTATTATTAAAATAAAAATAATATATGAAAAACACACAGTATAATAAAGTGCTACAAAGTTACTTTCTTTTAGTTGATAAAAAATTAAGTTTTTATTAGAACTTTTTATATGTACTTACACCTTATATCTATCTTTAATTTTATATAAATTTATAACTTCTGACTTTAATTTAGTAATTTCTCTTTCAAGGACCAAATTGGATTCAACAGTTTCTCTTAATATATTGTGGTGTTGACATCTTGCTTGTTTTAAACTATTTACTCTTGAAATGAGCTGTCTGTTATTCTCAATTAAATCTGTTTTTTCATGAGGCTGTGCTTCAGCTTGCATTTTTTCTTGTAATTTCAAATGCTCTTCACATACTTTAACAGTTTCTTTAAAAGCATCTAATGTCTGTCTTTTGAATTTCACCTCTTCTCTGAGACGTAAGTATTTTTCAGATCTCTCATTGTAATCTCTAGTTCTAAGAACAAATTTTTTATGAATATCTTTATAACTTAGTTCCAAAGTGTCATCATTTATATTTTCACCACCCTCATTTTCTTGGTGTCTTGAAAGAGGGTACATAAGCTTAATGTCAAGGCTGCTGTTACAATGTGCCAATGAGTATTCTCTATAAAATCTGACCAAATCAACAACAGAGTTGAATTCATATGGTTCACAAAATCCATAACGTCCATCTTGATTATATATCTTAATCAATTTATTTGTGCCACCTTTTCTTACAGTCAGAGTATAACCTCCGTCTTTATTAGATGCATTCCGGACTAGGAATGTACCATCACAGCTATCTCTTAGCTTTTCATTGGCATCATCACTAAAAGCATTACAATAAATTTTAGACATATTACATCATTTTATCAAAACTAACAACAGTAGTTTGTAATAGACATTACAATTAATAAATACATTTGATTTTAAGTAATAATAAATTAATCTGGTATTCCAATGGTATTTAATGTGAATATACTGAGGCTATTATTTGCTGTTTATAGAGAAAGCAACAAAAAAATGATAATATTAATGTATTATTTTGTGAAATAAATTGATCTGAAGCTAGAAATAAATGTTTTAAAAATTTAAGGAATCATATTGCAGTTATGCAGTTAACTTTTATTTATACTGAGAAAAACTATTGATTTTACTAATTATTATTTTTATAGTTCTACATTATGGAATGAATTAAAATATGAATTCTTACCGAGTAATGTCGCCCCAATACCAATCCGCATTTTCCAAATTATCTTCGGCTGACTGTTGAGGAGCACCGATTTCAACCATTCTAAGATATTAGTTAATGTAACAATATCTCTACTAACACTAATTTTTAAGCTCACAATTCTCATTTATGAACAATCATACATTACAGCGGGTCTAGCAACTTCCGCCCTATTGAGGTTACATTGAAATTAAACCATAATAATAGGTCACTATACATTGCATAATAAATATAATAATATAAATGAAAATGTTTTACACAGATAACATTATCACAATTTGAAGACTATTAAAAAAGACTAATTTTTTGAAAAATATATCACAAAGGAAATTTCTCGTTACAATCCAAATTATGGCTGACGATCACAAGCATTAAATTGATATTTACGGAGCATCTTTATTGGCATCATTTATTCGTATACAGAATACAAACTGTAAATTTAAAACTTCTTTTAAAACATTATCACGAAAAACATTTATTTTAAATTTTAATAGCGACCATCTCTGTTCTCATTGTAATACTTATTTTTTTATGTTTCACACAGAGTACTAGTAATAGTGGAGCTGTTTCGTTGAGTTTTAATCGAGTCCAGCCAGTGTTGCTGCTTAGGAATAAAAAGACTAGATTTTGATGTAGAAGTTGCTAGATTTTGAAAAAAAAATTAAAAATCCACTAGAATTATCGAATTAATTTAATTATTATATAGTAACAATATAAGGTATTATAAAGCCATATTTTTATAATAAAGTATTTAATCATAATATTCAAATCTCTAATAGGTCTAAACAAGCAAAAATTTCGTTTTGTACCGTGCCATTTTCGATCTAGACAATTCCTAATGTTGTTGAATTAGCAGAAGCTGACGGCTCTACTATATAAATACTTGTTTTTTTAAATAATTTGAGATGTTTTGGTCAGGACATCATCTGGCAAAACATAGTTAAGGCAGTTTCATTTTAAAATCTTTAACTTTTTTCTTATAAGAAGTATAAATTTTAAAGTGGTTAGGACAAGCCTCTTCTTCGTTCTTTATAATATTTATTTGACTGTACATTTGTTCCACTACTGCGGTGGAATGTGGAATTATTTCGAATATCGAAATTGAAATCTTCTAACATAATTACACTACTGGGGTTAGCCAGCTTTGTTAACAAAGAATAGCTAGAAGTCGCTAGATCGATAAAATAAGTTCGCTAAGCAGATAGTTAAATTTATAATGACATAGCCAAAAGCCATGTACTTGCTTCTTTCGGGGAAAATTCGCTACAGGCAGTATGCTCGGAAGACCGCCTTTTGGACAAATAAAAAAAAAAGTGAGGCATGTCCTCTATTAATACTTAAAAATAACTAAATTGATACAGTTTTGAAAAATAAATTGTAGAACATATAAGTGGTTACGATATCGAAGTATGAGTGGGTGTTACTAATTTAAAATTTATGAAATGGCGTTTTTTTACTTTTTGAGTTAGGATCGATTCAAATATCTTCAAAATGTATTTTCGAGTTATTATTTTTCTTGTTATCTCTATAAATTGCGGTGTTTTGTCAAGTCACATTAAAGGAGATTTTTCTACTGAAGAATTTTTTAAGTTCCTAGTGAAGTTTGGTTTTCAGAAGACTGAGATACATAACCAGAAGGAAACATATGGTTATATATTTGGAAACATAACATCTAAAGATAATTTTAAGTATCCTATTACTTTTGCAGTTTTAGATAGAAAGCATTTTATTCATTACTATAATAGCCGTAATTTTATTGATAAAGAAAGTGCATGTCAAACAATGTTTCAAAATTTGAATGCATCAGCTTACCATCCTAAGTGTAATGCTTACGGTCAAGACTTGTTTCGAAGGATACCTTGTCCAAAAAATCAACTTTGTGTTGATGAGGACATGCCATGGAATGTTATTAAACATAACCAATTTACATACGTCATCCAAAATAGTGGACAGCCAAGGTAAGGAAATATATAAATTTATGTGATGCAAAAATCTCTTTTTAAGTCTATTTGTCAACTGGCTCAAAACAACTATGTTTAAGTCATTGATTAATTTATATTTTTATATTTTACTAGTACCTATACATGTAATATTAAAATATGTTGAATATCTTTAACACACTTAATGTTTGAAATATATTATAGAAAATTTTTAAAACTTTCACCATAATACTAAAGCAATCAATGTATCAAAATATTTTATTAACTTCATAATTAATGTTAGTAAACTGTTGCTTAGTAAATATTTTTTCTTACAGATTTTGGTATGTTTCAATGGTATCTTGTTATTTAGATGAAGAAACATGCTTGTGGCACTATTATTCAGGAGCACCAACACCAAATAACAAAACATTAACAGATATACCACAATTGATTCAATATGACTTTTGGCTAGTCAATGGAAGCCCAAATCTATCCTTATATAACTCAATGTTGTATCAATTTTCTTTTGATAGGAAAAATACATTGGAATTATACTTGTTATTTTGGTTCTGCTATATTATTTTGGTGCCAGTACAGATATATGCTGTCAGGTAGGTTAAATAATTAGGCTATTTGTTTTAATAGGTGTTAGTTAAGATTGAAAGATTTTTCTTCCTTTATCATGAAAAACAGTTTATTTATTTGATTAACATTATATATATATATATATAATAGAGATATATAAAAACATGCACTTTTAATTCAATTTAAAGTTGCAACCATTTGTCTTATTCACTTATCTGGTATATTTCTATATTATATATAGAATAAACTGCGCTACATAGTTAAAAACATTGTTACATTTTCTATACAAGTATGAATTTAAATTATATTGATTAAACCATTTTAGAACACAGAGGCACCCAGTTACAAAACTATTCACATCAAGTTTGGTATTAGAGTTCATTTCTCTTTGCTTCAATGTCCTTCATACTATGAAATTTGCGGCTGATGGAGTTGGTTTCCCTGGTCTGGCAGTAGCAGGGGATATATTTGACATTATGAGCAGGGTAAGTATAAGAAAATAATCAAGTGAAAAAACCCACTGTAAACTGTTTGTAATTTAATTCTTTCACAACAAATTTATATATAACATATGACACCAGTACTCTAAAGTCTAAGGCTTGAACAACATAAAAGATAAATATTAAATGAATAAATAACCAGAATTATGTGTTCCATAAGTAAAAAGCATTATGAAATATACTAAAGATTTTTTTATTTATTGTTTCAGACACTTTTTATGCTTTTGTTGCTTCTACTGGCGAAAGGATGGGCAGTCACAAGAATTGAACTAACATATAAACCATTAGTTTTTGGTGTTTGGTTAATTTATGGTATTGTTCATGTTTTACTTTATGTTTGGAATAAGGTGAGTTCAGACTATTTAAACTAGCCTAAATGATATTTAAAAGAATATATATATAGTTGAAATCAAGAGTTTGTGGCTGATATATGTATATACATATACTATGTAGTTTAAAAAATAAAGAGTTATTAAAAGTAGAATATTGAACATAAGTGCTCAGTACTATTATTATTGATTTGTGTCTTGAAAAAAAGGTTTAATATATATAATACAACAGGTCGTAACGTTTTAATACTAATAAAATACTAAAAAAAATTATTTAAAGTCTGTTCAGTTGTAGAAACAAGAACTCGTTTTATTTTTTTACAATTTATACACAGATATTTAATGAATGCTTCCTGTCAAAGCACTGAAAAGATCAAGATATAAGCAACTTGAAATGAATTCATAAACAATTTAATAAACAGTTTTAAAAAATGTATAATTCGTTTAAAGTCATTATCAATTGGCTTCATGATAATGTATAACTTCGATTTTATGGTTTCAGACTGAAGTTGATATAGTTGAAGAAATAGACGAATACCAAACCTGGCCTGGTTGGCTTGTTTTATCATTACGAGTGGCGATCATGACATGGTTCGTGCTAGAACTACGTAATACCATGATGTACGAACATAATATGCCAAAGCTAAATTTTCTGCTACATTTCGGCGCTTCGAGTCTTGTTTGGTTCGTCTACTTGCCGATAATAGCGCTGATTGCATTGCAAATTAGTCCGCTGTGGCGATTTAAGTTTATATTGGGTAAGTTATAATAGTGGAAATTTAAGATCATCATCCAGAAAATAAACAAAATCTGTATTTTTTATGCAAGACAATAAATGTTGATTTATATTTATCGTGATTATCACGATAATTATGTATCTTTTTAAAATATCATATAAAAGGTTTTGAGGAAAAACTATAGTCCAAATTTATCTAGAAAATTAATTTCTTTTTAAGTCCTACATATTGTGACTATCTGTTAAATCGCTGAAAAATTTATAATTTTTATAAGATATAGGAACCGTATTTTTTTGCTTTTTATATTAGTTTCATCATCATCATCATCAGCCTATTCAAGTTCACTGCTGGACATAGGCCTCCCCCAAAGACTCCCACTTGTTGCGATCTTGAGAGATCTGGATCCAGCGGTTGCCCGCGACCTTCGTGAGATCGTCTTTCCATCGTATGGCGGGACGTCCCACTCTGCGTT
>DWCF01007805.1:0-10129 GCA_018230265.1 Delias oraia
AATACGGCGGGCAACGTCAATCACTTTGGTTCGGCTGCGGATAACCTCATTTCTGATTTTATCTCGCAGCGAGACCCTAAAGGCTAATTATATTAAGAAATGAAAATTTTTAAATAAGAAATAGTTATAAATACGAAATTCCGTACCAGTGAATAATAATAAAGTACAGAACTAAGTTATAGAAGTACTACTAGAAGTTCTAATGAACTCATTGGTTTTGACTCTTCCTACAGCCAGATTCCTCATCTTTCTGCCGAAAGTGTTTAGGAAATCTCTGTCGTGTGTTGAGACCTGCCATATAGTTTTTCTATTGATGAAAAGGCTCATATTTACCTCGATTAAATGAGCCATTGCCGTCATTAATAATACATAATCGGTAAGAAACTTTTTACCCTTCATTTTGTAAATGACGTATGTGTCGGGAAATTCTTTCGCTAATTGAAGCATATGTTTGTAATTTGCCATTGGCTTACCATGTGAATCTTTGCGAATATGTCGAGTGAGGGCAAGTTGAACTTTAACTCCTGAACCTCTGAATAGGTTTATCTGGTTTGTGATGATTGGTATTCCTTTCCTTAAGAGGAAAGAATAATCTCGCCACGTCGGTCCTATTCCGATCCAGTCTGTGTCAAATCCAATTAACACCTCTTTCGTTTGGGCTGTTGTTTTGCCCGTTCCCGGTGGAGCACAATATACACCAAATGGTGATGGTTGTAGCTCTCTGTCGTCGCATAAAGAGCATCTGGCGATTGACTCTAACACGTCTCCGACTTTGAAAGATTTTTCGTAATGTCCTATTTGTCTTCTCAATCGATTGATGAGCTTGAGGACATCTCCTTCTTTCTTCTGTTGAGTTCTCATGAAGCAATGAAATCCATGATCTGCTAAAATCTCCTCTGTCTTAAAGAAATATCTAGCCGTCGTTGGCTCTCTAGCTTCAGTTACTCTTTCACACATGATTCGAGCTGATGAGGCTCTCATGAGTGATACAATGTAAACAGATAAATCTGTATCTCCTCCGTTCACATCTATGTTCCACCAAACTTCTTTGTACGTATCGTACGGAAGCAAGGTAGGAGTTCTGCCTGTTTTTGCAATTTTCCATTGTACAATCTCAGAAATGTTTTTTGACACGATGTCCGGAAAGTCAGCTGCTCCAGCAGCTAATAATTCAGGGATCTTGTCGAAACATCTAGATATAGTTTTGTACCAACAGGATTGCCATGCAGAAGTTGTTGGGTCATCCACTACGGTCTGTCCATCTGCTCTGGCCAAGTACAGAGTTAATATGTGGAAGGATCCACAATCACACTGCATCTTAGCTTTAGAGGAGGCCATCCTGCAAATGTATGACGTTTTCGCATCAGCGCGTCAGCGTATGTTTGACTTGGGTGTGAGTAGTCGTCTCTGCGTTCTTTTGACCTATCGGAATCTGACGATTCTTTGATGGCCTTTTTGTAAGCTTGCAACCATGAAATGGTGCTATCTGCTTGATTTGTATATATCTGTTGCGATATAAAAGGTTTTTCTTTTTCCTTGTTCATTTTCAATTCAATCTCTATAGCATTCAGCGTAGAATAAATTGGGATAGATAGAATATATTGTATACGCAGCTCCAAATGTGGAAGTGTTTTTTTCATTTGTGAACCAAGTAGTTAACCGTAGCGAGTACTGCACCGTTACCGCCGGGTTAGACCAGAGGCAGCACTGTGGGAGGTCTTCCTCTGGCCCTCCTGTCTCGCTTCCCACACTGCTGGGTCAAACGCGGTGCTGCTAATGCCGTGCTGCTACACAGCCATTGTTTTTTTTATGTTCAAAGATATAATACAAATTTCCGATTTAAAGGACCTGGTTCGTAACCCTAGAACGTCAAGACAATCACAGTGTTTGCCCATTTATACGTAAATAGTTGGTTTTTAGAAAATAAATGTATAACAAATTTACCAAAATCTTCAGAAAACTTTAAAACAAGGACATCTTTTATTTTAAAGGAGTATACATCTCGGAAGTTAGATCTTTTAAATGAATTTATACATTCTCTTCCAAGCACGGATACGATTAATTTTTGTCGCAAAAGAAATCCAATTAAAAAAATAATTTTAAAAAAGGGTGTGGCATTCAGGGTCTGCCATGAAGCAATTTTTATCAACTTGTACAATTATAATTATTTATGTATGCACAATTTTTTTGTATTAATTGAAGCGTATTATTGAGTGTGGTGATTTCGGAGCAGCTCGTCTCGGCCGATCTGCTTGGCAGTCGAAGTGGTGGGTGGTAGGTTTTATTTTCGTTACGGAAATTGTCGATTCCGTCGCCGCGCTCAAAGTTCGCGATCACAGTTAAGCGATTACTTAAAATTAACGGTTCTCTTCTGTTCTGGTTCTCGATTCAAGATTTTAAATACAAAAATAGGCACTTGTGGATATATTTTTAAGCTTACCAAAAAGGTTTCAAAAATGAGTAATGTATCTGTGTTGTGGAGAGAGTGCGGGGTTAGGATTCCGACCAAGTTGCTTTTTAAATATGATATTTTATAAGTGTACATAGGTAGTTGTAAGTGTTAGATTTTCTATGTCGAATAGGTTCACCATCCAGTTTAATTGGGATCCTTTTTACAATTATACGTTTGCGATGCATTTCCGATAATAATAATTCTTCATTTCATTTGTGCTAAGATTGTCCATGGAAAGTTCAAACAATGAGAAACAGCAATAACTAATATTATTTGGGCCGGCTCGTCCGAAGTGATACCACGGGCTCACCCAGAATACTCAAAGTAAGACAGTAGCTGTACTTGAAACGTATTTACTACGTTTCGCCGAGTGAAAGGTCCTTCAAAATGACGCTCAAGTGGCGTAAAAAAGCCGGCATGGCCATGGGCGGCGGTGTTCTCTACCCATATAGAAGCTCCGTCTGCTCTTTTGTCCGAAGATGATGGAAACGGTATCATCTAGTAAAATAAAATAAAACACTGAATTGCATTTGAAAGCTGTAATAAATTTGTTTGAATGATTTTAAATTTTGTGTGTGGAGCGTATGGCTGTGAAGTGGGTCCATACTTGTTAGAAACACGGCCTTCGGACAAAAATATACTTAGAATTATTTGCTCTTAAACATTGGCGGTGTACAACGAAATACGATAATCGAACATATCATGCGGACGTGTCAGTCGTTGAGCATCATGTACGCGTTTGTTGGCTGCTCAAAGATCTATGTCTCGGTGGAGTTCAGAATATAAATAGTTTTCTTGGTGGTAATTTGCCCTCACGCCTTGCCTGATTCAAGGGAGAAAATGGAGCATTCGCGAAAGTTCATTTTTTAAATTGTGGATCTGTGGTCCCGATTTTTTCTCATACCAGGATGTAAAGTTCTTTTATTCGCTTGCTTTTTAAGTTCTTTTAATAATTGGGGCGTCTAACAAGTTGATTTGAAAACTCGGCGTGAAACGGTAGTTGTCTGGAATAGATACTTCTACAGTGTTTCGCTAAATGAAGAGGATATTGGAGGCTTATAAAAATGCCGCTTAAACGGCGCAAAAAGCCGGCAACACAACTAATTTGCGGTTGGTGATGAGCGGCAGTGCTCTCTTACTACATAGGAGAACCCACCTATTCTGTTGCCCGCTAAACCATAAAAAAAATAAAGTCATTACTAGGTTACCGGGCTCAAATGCAGCGCGCAGGCACTCGTGTCCCTGAGATAGGAACTTTACGTCCCGTGATGAGAAGTCCCGTTTTAACGAAGTTGCATTTGAAATTCAACTAGAGTTAATAAGATACGCCCTGTTTGCAGAGGCAAGGGCAACCCGCGGAATGTAGCCACAGGCCAACGAAACGTTTCGTTTAATGTGATTGTGTTTGTTAAGGATCGATATAGTACAAAATATACTGATGCCTTATCATTGTTAGTGTAATAAATTGTTTTAGAAAATTGTATGGTTTTCTTACACTAGTGTTGCCCAACCGCCTCCCGCGTCCCCCTTCCTTCGCCTTTTTTATTATATGTTTCCTTATAATGCACGTATTATTCTGATATATGAGTATTTATTGCAGTTTCATTAAAATCCGTTGAGGTAGTTTTTGCACGAAAGCGACAAACATTCTTGAGAGCCTCGTAGCTAAATGTTTTAATAAGTCTACTATGAAGCGAGAGCTATCGGGTTCGAATCCTGGTTTGGACAATTATAAATTAATTTATAATTCATTCGGTTTCTGGAAGGGCTTGACAGTGGCCGGGCGAGTGTGTTAATACTCATACCCGTGGGAGAGACACTCAAGGAGATGACGTGATGTTACCACGGACTCCCAGAATATACAGCGTGAAATGGTAGCTGTATTTAAAACGGTGCTTCTACTGCGTTTCGCTGAGTGTGTTAAGATATCGAAGGACCTTAAAATGCCACTTCAGTGGCGTAAAAAGTTGGCAACACACATTAAGTAAAAAAAAAACCAAAACCAATGTGCGCACTATGGCACGGTTGTCCATGGGCGATGAAGTTCACTTACCATAAAGGAAACCCATATGCTCTGTTGTCCGCTATAACATAAAAAAGGCAGTCATGGGGACTGCCATAAAGTGAAAACTATTAACTTAATACTAATTGAAATTATATGCAATTTTTGGTTTTATTTATTTATCAAAACATTTGTTGGGCAATCCCAGAATAAAGTATAAATACAAATTGTTTGAAATAATAATTAATATACAATTATCTCGATTTCAATGAACTTAAATTTTAACATTGTTTTAGGTGTGTGAGTCAGTTGTAAGTGTTTTTCATTTGTGGGCTTCAATGAGCGGAGAAACCATCACACTTGTCCGAATGTATTTTTGATAAACGTCGTAGTGGAACGTGCACTAGTTGCCCAATGCGTCTTCATAGCCGACAATCGTACACATCCAACAACGCGCACATAATACAGGCAAAGATATTTAACGTATTAGTGTATGCGTGTACCTACAAAGGCCACTGCTCGTTCGCTAGTTGACTACTCATAGCTATAGACATACTATTAGCATGTCGGTACGCAAAACTATAAGTTTTCCCTTCCAAAAACGCTCAACTTGCCTAAAAAGTTTTCACTTCAAAAATATACTTATTTTTTTTATTCTATAGCGGACCACGGTGCAGGTGGGTCTCGTAAATGGAAAGAGAACACCGCCGCCCATGATTATGTTGCCGGATTTTTACGTCGCTTAAGCGGCACTTTAAAAGGCCTCCGATATCCTCACTCACTCTGCGAAATACAGTGCCCGTACCGTTTCACGCTGAGTATTCTGTAAGCTCGTGGTATCACTTCGGACAAGCCGGCCCAACTAGTGCGTCAGCACTCAGAAGCTTTAGCAAGGTTCTCCCGCGGTACAAACTGGCGTGTATAATATTAGTAGGATATTCTGTAGCTAGATAAAAAAGAGATTTTAGATAAAAATATTTATTTCTACATACTTTCACGGCTACATTACAAAACTATAGTTTTCTATACATCCAACTAGATATTTATGGCACTTACAGTTAATACTTCATATATTCACTATTTACATAGAGTTGCATTCTGCTGATCTGTCTTCGCATAAAAATATCACAAAAATTGTAAATTTATACATCGATCCCCTCACTTAAAAACGTCTCTCAACTAAACAATGTCTTAAATAATGTCTCTTTCTTGCTGACGTTAGTGTTGCCCAAATTTGATTTGGGTCAATTTGATGGAACACTTGAATCAACGGAAAATTTAAATTGAATTTACCACCGGTGAGTTCAGTTACCGCTTTAGCAAGTTTGTTATGATGAACGACTGAGTCCGCGATGACCTTCACCTAACACAAACATATTTTCACACTTTTGTTCAATTTTACTTTTAATGCATCAAATTTTCCGCGGCTGGGAGGAGAGAGTCGGGAGTTTCTGTCTCAGTACAGGTCTCGAGCCTAGCACAGACTCCAGCTCTGTCAAGGGTCTCGACATGTTTGAGAATTGCTAGTATATTTTTTATTCATGTTTATCAAATTTGTTTCTGCTATAATTTTAGTATATAATAATACTGTATTATGTGCTGTTAGTCATCGTCATCATCATCAACAGCACAGTAAAGTCTACTGCTGGACATAGGCCTCCCCAAAGACGTCCATCTATTAAACTGTTAGTACACATTTCAAATTAAAAAAGAATAATACTGCAACACATAAATTGTGAATCTCCCAAAACATCAATACAGACGGACAAGAAGAAGTTAATTAATTGTGACACAGTAGGTAAGCTTAAAAAACTATAATTTATAAAAATATAAAGATTCAGAGAAATAAATTTGTTCGAAAAAAATATTATTTATCACATACATAAATGCATATTTTTTTTCATTTTTTGTTCATCATTTTAATCTCTATTAATGAAACTGCTATATTTGTGTAATATCGGAACTAGGCCATGAAACATTTATTCAGACCTGCTCGCATGTGGATAGAGAAAATGCCAACTAGAGACCCGATCACATTTCTTATGGCCTCTCAGGGGACTAACGAGTTATGACGTCACAAAATTACGTGCATCCTACAACAGATGGTTAGGGAATGTACACTCTTACATTATTATTAGCCAATGCGAGAAAGGTGCGGATCGCGGCGCCCATGAGCACTATTATAGAAATAACCTTCACCTTATACTATCGTACGCTTTAAGGTACTCCAGCTGCCAATAATTTACAAATGTAACTAAAAATGTTAGACGGAACGCGCGTCTGTTGTCACTACAATTCGTGTGACGAGAATAATACAGATCTAGAAATTATTAACATTTAGGTCAGTAAAGTCGTCTCTACCAATATTCTACGTATGGAGCTACTAAAAAAGACGCGTCAAATATTTATCTATCCAGCAGAAATCGAACCCGCGACCCTGAAATCGTATTAATAAAGCCTTATTCATAATAGAACTGTATACTTTTCTATGAAATTGTTAAATATTCTCAACTAAAAACCTAGACACGACACATTTTACACTGAAAAATAATATTTCTAATTATGTCTACAAACAATGCACATATCTGATTGATTTATCGTTTCATGTTGATTCAATTTTTACAGTACATTTTTCTTAATAAATTAGAAAAAAAATTAAACAAAATTTGTATTCACAATGAATTTCAAAATTTCATATCAACGAGCTTAATTTAATCAATTAACATTTAGTTGCCTTCTGCTGCCTTCCGGGGCAAATGGCCCGGTTTGCTCCTTTGCAGATCTGGAGCTGGTTGTTTAAACGTCGTATTAAACATATTAGATACATATTGGGGTACATGATGCCTATTTAGACAAAATTCACACACACTGTCAAGATACTAGGCATTTTATATTTTAATGATATCTCTACACAATGCACTTTCCACTTGCACTTTTGTTGCTTTAGTACTGAGCACTTGTCAATTATCTCCCGTTAAACTCACTTCACATATAATAAGAGCGTTCCAGCCTCATGCACCTGCGAAGCCTCCGCGCGTCGGCCTAGCGCCTGCGAGTCTAAGACTGCGGCGGGTCGTCCTCTGCCGGCAGCGCCAGCATGTTCGGCAGCTTGAAGTGCTGCATGTGGAACGGCGGCTCAGGGCTTGTGGACTGGCGACTGAACTGAAACATAATCTCATCTAAAGCTATACAAGAAATCAAAAAGCGACCTTCTTCAGGGAGAAAGATCTCTTGAGAGCCTCATAGCTAAATGCTCTTCTAAGCCTACCGCAAAGTATCAACTTCGATCCCAGTCCGACTAATTATTCGGTATTTAGAAGGGCTTAACAGTGTCTTCCCGTGGGTAAGCCCCGCTGCAACAACACAACCTAAGCGGGGATTGTGGCGCGGATGTAAATCTTAAATAAAACGAATAAACGAAAACGTTTGGGGGCGTACCCTACATACTAGCTGTATTTTAAATCTGACCTTACAAAATAGGTGCGAACTGTTTTATATATAACCGATGGCAAACCTAGGGCAGGCGGTCCTCCGCCCACAGCCATCCCTAGCCTTGCAGTGCCACGGGTACGTTGTTGGCTTTTAATAAGTGTTTATATCTTATTAAAGCTGAGATTATTCTTACACTAATCTCAGAAACTACGGGTTGTCAGGCAATGCCGCGGTGCAGTTCTTTTGCCGTTTCTATTACATTAGGGCTTTGGAAACGGCGTACACTTAAATTAACGTCAACAACTGTTGTTATTAGATCACAACTATCAAGTAATTGTGAAACCCTATGATAAAAAATGATGTAATTCATTACATTTACAAATGTTATTTTAATCAGCGGAGAGCTATGAAATGGCAGAAGTTGTGCTGAGACGGAAAGGCCTCACCTGCGCGCTCCGCCCCCTTCTCCGCCTGGGCAGGATGCCTTTGCGCGCCATGAAGAACCTGCAACCGGAACAAGACTCATTAAAATCATATTGGAATTCCTAAAACCATTTATTGCATAGGCGACAAGTCATAGTATCACCGTCATTCGAGCTCACTAAAGCGATCTTCCTGTCTTATTATCAACCTATTTCAGCCACAGACCCCTAGGAATTCAAAGACAGACACGGATCCCTTATTAAAATAAACAAAAAAAATCAAATTGGATATTTATATTAGTTATAATTAGCATTAAAGAATGGCCAGTGAAAAGTGCTAGTGTAGAGATCAGACTAGAAAACGCAGCATAGGACGTCCACCCAGAAGGTGGACAGACGACCTTATAAAGGTCGCAGAACACGCTGGATGCAGGTCGCCTCCGACAGGTATGTCAACAGCAGTGGATATCCTACGGCTGATATAATGATGATGATGATGGTCCAAAGTGAGAGACACCGGGGAGCCCCAAACATGCACTTGCAGATCCTCGGCGGTCCGCGGATCACAGGTTAAAAAGCACTGACTCAGTGGATCTCTGGTCGTATGTTAGCGCCAACCATAATTATGCTTCCGGGACAGCCAGTGGGGAGATTTTAAGTCGAGAGAAGATCCGCTGTGAGGCAAGCACTCACCGTATGGTCGAGATGGGTATATTGAACTGCTCGGAGACGGTCTGGAAGGTGAGGCCGCGACTGACGCAGTCGGCGGCCTGGCGCAGCTCCACCTCGCTGCGGCGGATGCGCTTGTTCATGTTGAACTCGGGGCCCTGGCTCTGGCTCATCTAGCGTCACGCGATTTAAGCAAATTACACAATGAGGATAAGACATAGACGCATCTCTTTTTATTAAATTAAGTACCAAGCGTAGAAGTAAGTTTTCACTTCACTGTATATAGAAAATCACTTATGCAATGTACCTAACTAGATTAATTAAGCTAGGAGCTCTATTACTATTTTTTTTAATATAATATAAAATTAAGTAATTTATTATCCATCCCAAAGTAACAATTTATCTTTAAATGAAAACACAAAAAAAAATCTCTCAAACATGGCGGAATCTTTGAGAGACCTGGAGCCTGTGCAAGGCTCGAAACCTGCATGACATAAATTTTCAGACTGGCTAACCAACCATAGGTACATTTTTGTGGTAAACAAAAAGTAAACTGCACAAAAGTGACTTAAAGTAAAATTCTATGTTTTTCTTATGTAAGTGAAAAAGCTTTTTCTAGTTTGAGTATACTTATGTGTAAATGTGCGTCGGTTAGAAGTAGAGAGAGGACGAGTTTCTGTGAATGGTCAGAATATAGTTTTCTCAGTCCACAAACTCTGAGCGCGCAAACTCACGGCAGGGCGTTCCCCGACGTGAATGACGTTGACGGCGGGCCCGTAGCCCGGCGCTATCGTCATGATGGTCGGCCGCACCTCCACGAAGGGGCCCTGCGGCTGCGTCGAAGGCTGTCCACAAACTTGCTTTTAGCATTTGAAAACACCACTCAAAGCTCTTTATTCGATATATGAGCATAAAATGATTTAAAATAATGTCTAAATAACATTTAGATACTTCTACCACTGGGAACAAACAAAAAACTGAGTCGGGTTTAATTTCTTACGCCATCTTCCATATCCCAAGTGACTAAGTCTTAAGTCATCGTCAAACTCTTAATTTGTAGTCATCATCATCATCCGCCTATTCAAGTCCACTGCTGGACATAGGCCTCTCCCAAAGACGCCCACCTGTTGCGATCTTGAGCGATCTGGATCC
>DWCF01007806.1:0-10127 GCA_018230265.1 Delias oraia
AAGCTGACGTATCCTATCAAAATACGTATTTATAATCTGACAATAAAGCAAAAATATGCAACTATTATTTCTAAGCACTGTGAATATCATTATTACCTAATTCTGAAAAAAATTATCATTCTGAATTTGGCAAACTATGGATTTACAGAAATAACACAGTAATATTTTTATTCACCCCGTTATTTACTACTTATTTTCTTTAATATAAACGTTACTTTTATCAATTTATTGTAAAAGTATCGGTAAGAGACAATTTTTAAATATTTTATATTCATTCAATTAAATTTTTAATTGATTATGTGTGGAAAAAAATTTAAGTGCAAAACTTGCTGTTCTTTATTTGGAAATTCTTCGTTCTTTTGTAATTTTTAGATTTCACTTAACATTAAAAGTTATATGAACTAAATCAAGCATTGAGTACCAAAATGTCTCCTGCCGAGTCATCATAGGTTCCAGAATTGACTTTAGACACTATGCAGCTTGCGTCTACCTTGCAAAAATTCACAGTAACAAATAGGAACCGTATTACACGGTAGGTACTTGAAAAATAAAAATCCATGGAACTAGTTGCTCGCTCAACTTTGGAATAATCAAGATTGGAAAATTATCATTATGAAGGGAAAGCAATTTGTTTACTGTTCTTATTTTAATTTAGCTTACCTTACCTTCAATATATAGATAAATCTCTTAAGTTCTTCTCAGATCTTAGTGTATGATTCTGTAGTTTTAGTTTTTAAGACGTTAGACTATACAATCCTTGAACCCGCTTAACCTGTAAAACATATAATAATATTACTCTCAACATAACTCTTTGTGGTTTGATAATAATAAGTTCGCGGCATGTCCCAGTTGATAGCAAAGGACATACGTTAATCCATAATTACGTATCCCCATACAAAATTTCATGAAAATCTGTCTATACCTTTAGGAGTTCTAAATGGTGGAACTAAAGTGACTCAGTTTTATATATACGAGTGTATAAACATAATGGCTTTAGTAAAAGTGATAAGATATTAAGAAAAAGTTAGCTAGGATTCTAAGATACTAATATGATATATTTATCGATACTGGAAAGCTTATAAACATTTTATTCTCTATAATTACCGTACTACAAATGATATGACTCGTACACATTTTCTACATTAATTTTGTTAGTAAAATGTAATGTATAACTGTTTAAAAAAATAACATGAAATTTTAGTTGCATCCAAGTAGATGTAGTTAGTAAAAATATTTGGCAGTCTCCATGATTCTTATATCATTCTAAAATATAAATGTTTAATATTTTAAACATTCATTTTCACCCGTGAGAGAGCCATGCTGAAGCATATGCGTACATTTACCGGCTTGTCCGAAGTGATACCATGGGCTCAAAGAATACTCAGCGTGATATGGTAGTTGTACTTGAAACTGTACCTCTACTGTGTTTCGCTGAGTGATTGAGGATATCAGAGGAATCAGAGGAATGCGCAGTTGTCCATGAGCATCGGTTTTCTCATACTGTATAGGAGACCCACCTGCTCCGTTTTCCGATATACCATTAAAAAATACATACATTTCTATTAAAATTAATAGGACAAGATGAATTTTTAGATTTTGAATTTAAAAAATTATATTTATAATTTTTTTAATTAAGGCTTGGCTTATAGTATGCTTATTACAGTATTAATAGTTTTTTGACCCGTCATATAAAACCCGTGCATAAATTAAATCTAATAAAACCATAAACCATAAACCATATACACATCATATCACATTCAATGACTAAGATTATGTAAAGTGTAAATTATATGAACATTATATGCATTTGATTGAGGTTTATTTGAAGATCTTTGGTGGAGGGTTTTGAGAAAAGGCAAATGGATGATGTGGTTATAGCATTATCTCAATTAAAGCTTTAACTTCATTAAAAATATAATTAAGTATACATTCTACAAAATGCATGAATATTTATTAAGTTTTATTTATTTGAAATGTAATATTTTATATGAAAAATAATCTCGACTGATGTTCAAAATTGTATATTTTAATTGACTCTATTTAAAATGTTCCAACGTTTGAAGAAAAGAAAAAAGATTACTATTGTAACCTTAACAATGAAATATCCGTCTGGCATTGTGAATATAGTTGGCAAACACTTTCTTCATCAAAACCAATCGACTATAAAAGACTAGGTCTCAACAATTAAAGCATACCAGTCACAACCATGAAGTGTTTAGTAGCTTTTGGTTTGCTCTGCCTGCTGGCAGTATACGCCAGAGAATTCGACGATGGCTCAAAGGATCTTGTAGCGGCTGCTAGCGGCAAAGGACACCATCACGAAGAAGGCGGTGGCAAGGAGCATCACGGTCATCATCACCATGAACATGGTGAAAAAGGGCACAAAGGACACAAGGGCCACCATCACCATCACAAGGGTGAACACGGTGATCACGGCAAACATCATCACGAAGGGCATCATCATGAACATGGAGGCGGGCACAAAAAGCATTGGGATGAACACGAAGACCATGGTCATCACCACGAGCATGGCCATCATCACAAAGGTGGTAAACACGGTCATCATGAGCATCACGACAAGGGTGAGAAAACCGACGGCTACCACAAGAAGTACCACAAGGACTCCTTCCACAAGGACCACCACTTCTACGATGACCATCATGACGAAGGCAAGCACCATAAACATGGCAAGCATCATGGACACCATGAGAAACATGACGGTGGCCACAAGAAGGGAGGTCACCACGAGCATGGCCACCATGAAGACCACTACGGTAAAAAGGGACATCATGACAAGCATCATTATGATGAGGGTCATCACGGCCACAAGGGCCATCATGGTCATGAAGAGCATCATCACGATCATCACGATCATGGAAAGAAGGGCGGTCATGAAGGCCACAAACACTGGGGCTTCCATCATGGAAAACATTAACCAGTGCAGTATTGCCAGAGAAAATTGTATGCAATTATATGCTGCGATTTAGTACGTAGGTAATTCTTGTTAAACTCGTCTTATTATTTTTAAATATTATGTTTTTATAATAGGTACTGAGATTTTTAGCTTGTATTATTTTGTACATTGTTTTCATAAAATTTTAATAAGAATTTTGGGATTTTTATTTGCTGAGACAGTAACATCTCCATTTATACCTCAACTTTCTGTTCAAGCAATCATTATAAAATTTTATTCAAAAAACACATTCATAAAATTTGTTCAATAACATTATATTATACTAGTTGAATGGTATACAATAAACTAAACAATTACAATTCACAATTATTATATTTAAAAATACATATTTTACAAACTGTCATATTAATTCTACATGTATTTATATATTACAGTATAAGTTAATAAACAAAAAGAGAAATACAATTCATAATTTAAATACAAATCACAATTAAAGTTATATATAAATAAATTTAAAAAATAATAATATTTAAAAAATATTACCAGTACCTACTTACTGTACATACCTGAAAAACTGTTTTAATTATTTTGTTTAACTCATTGGACACTTAATATAACCTTCAAGTTAATTTCATTTTGGAGTGTCGTGACGGAAATAAGTTTGCAAAACAAATGATACGGTTCATTCACCATCACGTTTGTTTTACGGTCAAGGTTAGGATTCTGCAAGCATTTAGATGCAATGAATTTGTTAGAAAATTTATACGCGTTACTTATAGCCCGTGGGAGAGCCTTTTTCACCCGTAGCACAGCCATGCTGAAGCTTATACTAACGCACTTATTGGGGCGGATCGTCCGAAGTGATACCACGGGCTCACAAAATAATCAGCATAAAACGGTACTTGTACTGTGTTTCGCAGAGTGAGAAGGTATCAGAGAACCTTTAAAAAGCCGCTAAAGCGGCGTAAATGCAGCAACACAACCAATACGCTAATTGTGGTGCGATTGTCCATGGGCGGTGTTGGTATCTTACCATATAGGAGACCCACCTGCTCTGTTGTCCGCTATACCATAAAAAATACTACTAATTCATAGAATACCAACGTGAAGCAATACTTATGCCTAGAGTGTTTTTCTGATATATGATACCCAATCAAGTTAATCCATTTAAACGTAAAAGCCGACAGCATTAGCAAGCCCGGGTTATGGCGTATTTTTCTATGGAACTATCTACTCCGTTGTCTATAATGAATAAACAGAACTGATATGGTAGTGCAGATTTGATAAACCATAGCGAAGATACATCTTCCATGTATAATATATTAAATTAAAAATAATTCAAATATATTATTCACTCAATCAGTCTACCTGGGACAATACGCCTTAAAATGTCTACTTTGTCATTTATTCATCTACGTACATTTACGAGTCATAAAACAACGCTGATCATAAAACGTTTGATTAAATTCACGAATGTAGCAATGCCAACTCGTTCGTACAGTTTTATTTATATATATCTATCTGTGTAGATAAGATACATGTAGTGTTGCCCAAATGCGAGACCAAGACCAAGATCGTCTAATTTTAGCACGACCAAGACTGACCGTGTAAGACTTGAGCAAGAACAAGACTCTTGCGTCTTGCAGCAACTTTTTTTGGGCAGTGATTTTTGGTATTTCTCATTAAATCTTTCGACATATTTTATAAATCTGGTTGGTATTCACTAAACAGTTCCTATTCTGATAGGTTTTTCGAAGATCTGAAGTAAACTTTAATAAATATAAATAGTCTTATAGATAATTTCAAGACTTGTCAGACTCTTGCTGCAAGACCAAGACCAAGACTGGGAGCGCAATAGCAACATCAAGACCAACACTAGGTGTATTGGCGTAAAACCAAGATTAAGCAGTCTTGCATTTGGACAACACTAGATACCTGCAGCTATATCCATGTACATACTTTTTTCTTTATATTAAAGTATAGCAAACAACGAAGCAGGTGGGTCTCCTATATGGTAGACCACCACCGCCCATGGACAACCGCGCCATATATTGTGTGTTGGTTGTGTTGCCAGCTTTTAACGCCAGTTAAGTGGGAAATTTAAGGGCCTCCGATATCCTCACTCACTCTGCGAAACACAGTACAAGTACCACATCACGCTGTACATTCTGTGAGTCCGTGGTATCACTCCGGTCAAGGCGGCCAAATTAGCGCGTCAGTATATGCTTCAGCATGTCTCTCTCACTGTTTCAATTAAACCAAAATTTATAAGTAAGGAAATTATGATTAACTGTTTTAATAAGATATCAGCAATGTATTCAAAACCTTCTTCGAACTCACCAAAACTTGTTTTAGCAATACAGCACATGACGCACAAACTTGTATAATTTAATGTAGCTTCAAATCGAACGGTAAATACTAGTTTTATGAATCTGTGTCAGACAATTCGTATCATTTAATCTAGCGAAAAATGTTTTATCGTTTGACAATTTTCTTAGTCAATCAAAATTTTAAAGAGAAAAGGGAAAATTTAAGAGTTGTATATCCATTAAAAGGATTCTAAAACCCTCAAAGAGCCGGGACACCAGAAAGCCTGTACCCATTAGAATCTTAAAATCATAGATATCCAAAAATATATAGTTTGAAAACCGAAGAGTTAGGTTAAAAAAGTTTTAATTGCCTCTATGGTACCATATTCCTAACGTCTTGTACTTACATATATATTTTATAAACTCATATATAGTCGATTTAGAATTTACTAACTGCTGAAACTGATATCAATGTGCAGAATATCTTTCTCATTATCTTTCATATTTAAATTATTCATTTCTCTCATTTATTCCCCTTAATAATTCCAAAAACTTCGAAATACTAATGTGAAACCTAAAAATACATGTACAAATTAGCAATTACGAAGTTAAAACCAATTTGACCATTAATTTCAAATATTATTAGCGACTAATTGATATCAAATTATTAATTATTGGTATTCACAAATTTTGGGAAAATAATTAAAGCTCTTTCCATAAACTTTAACCTCAGTTATAAACAAAATAAATTTTTAATTCAAAGATCGCTTACGATTTTATGTTTGAACAACACATATATTTTTTCAAAATATAAATTTTTGTTAAAATATATAAACCAAAAATTAATTTATAGAATGAATATTCATGTATAATGTAAACAAATAGAAATTAAATTATAAAATTAGTATGTATAAATAAACTAAACATATTTACATATTAAAAACTTTAATAAAAAATCTGGACACCATTTAAATTTTTGTAAATATAACCTAATAAAATACTTATATTAAAATATTAATTAATTATTCTTGATGGGTTTAAGTGTCAACCAAACGTCGTCTCGAATGGTTCGTCCGAATTCTCTGTCGGTTACAGTAAGTTTCTTCGGCGTTGCTCGACAAATGTCAATGTGAAAGTTATCCAGAATTACATTTGCTACGCTGCTTATAATTTTCATCGCCAAATCTGCACCTGTAAATCATAAATATTATTATAATACCATTTATTTTATCAACACACCAAATGGAACATAAATATTCTATATCTAAGCAAAAGATTGTTAAAATTAAACTTTTTTAATGAAATATATATTTTTTAGCCTCGTAGGTAAGTGGTTCTAAAAGTCTACATTGAAACGAGAGGTATCAAGTTCAAAACCCGGCCCGGACATTTATAATTTATTCGATCTCTTTAAGAGCATGACAGCAGCCGGGAGAGTGTTTTAATACTGTCGCACCTCTGAGAGAGTCAATACTTATCGTAAAGCGGTACTAGTACTGTTTCGCTGAGTGAGTAAGGACATCAGAGGATCTTGAAATTGTAGGCGTAAAAAGCTAGCAAAGCTAGCTACAAACAATGCGTGGTTTTTGGCGCATTTGTCCATGGGCATTATTTTACCATATAGGAGACCCACCTGCTCGATTGTCCGTTATACCATGTCTGTGTGAATTAATATATTGAGTCAAGAGAATGCGAGAAGAATATCATTACATTAAAACTACTACGCGGAAATATGGATGTCATATATAAGTTTATATGAGTAATTGATAAATTTCAGTAGCTTCATTATTCTTATTATTATTATTATTTCTTTCTTTTTCTTGTATTATTTCTTTTTCTTGTGTCTATTTTTGGCAATTGACACATTTGTATATGCGAAAGCTGATGCAAGTATAATAATGACTTTTAACTTTTAATTATTCCTCAATAGTTTTCCATGGGAACTGATAACCAAAATTAAACATTGCCAAAAAAGTTTTTGCGTCCATGAGAATCAAATTATTCTAAATTTTAATATAATTAATGATAATCTATCAAATCTCTTGATGAATACACTACTCTTTGTTCGTAGGTATGAAGAAAAAACTTCAACATTGAACTTTCCCACGCGTACAAGACAAAAATTATTTCTTGTATATTCATGTGAAACACTTCGTAGGAAACTCGGAATAACAATTTTTTTCGCTTTAACAATAGACTATTTTTTATATATATTATGCAATCTTTGACAATTTTCTCTACAATTTTGAAACCACTATTTTATCACATATTGCTAAGCCTTAGACTTTCTAAAGCGTTCAATATATCTCTAACTTAATTTGCATATAAATTAGTTAAGTGTGTTATCTACTATTGAGTTTCACAAAAGGAGATTATCAATTAATATAAATCTAAAACTTTATTTAATTTTGTCATTGTTCATATATCGCAGTACGAGGATTTAGGTTTTTTATGGTATAGCGGACAATGGAGTAATGAGGTCTCATATATTGTAAGAGAACACCGCTGCTTATGGACAACTGCGACAAAGTCCGCGCAATGATTGTATTGCCGGCTTTTAAGCCGATAAAACGTCCTGATTTCAAATCCTCTAAATTTGGCACGCCTCAGCTATCGTCACCCACTTCACGAAACATAGAACCAGTACCGATTCACATTGAGTATTCTTTGTGCCCGTGGTATCATTTCAGACGAGCCGGTCCAATCTGTACGTCAGCATGGCTCTTCCATGCCAAACGAAAGATTCGTACATCTAAGATAGAAAATTTAAAATTCGATAAACAACTTACCAATACAGCTCCGATGTCCTAAACCAAAAGGCAAAAAAGCTGAATGGACACTATTCTCAAATCTCTCCGGCTCAAAGGATTCAGCATCTTTGAAATTATTTTCATCTCGTTGTATCGCTTCAATTGGTACTGTTATAGAAACACCTTTATCTATAAGAAAATCTTTCGCCATTGCATACATTTTAGTACATTTACGCGAAATCACCGCGTATGGTGGATGAAGCCTTAATGTTTCTTTAATGGCTAAATCTAACTGTTGTGCATTTCTCCTCACTCTCTCTTGGACTTCAACATTTCTCGCTAATTCATACAGCAACGATGTCAACACCTCAAGACATGGTAAGTAACCCTCTGTAATAAATAAACCCAGTATGGAACACGCATAGTTTTCTTCAGTATCCTGTCTTTTCGTTTTCTTGTTGATATCATTCTGTAAAAGCATTTCCGCTTTCTTAATCTCTCTATAAAGTTTCGAATCTTGAATGCTACCTCCATATTTGTTACACATATCCGATATTGCGGAACTTAAACCCAACAATACATGGATCGATGGAAAGATATTTTTCAAATAAGCCTTTATTTTATCTTGAATTCTACGCTGCTCGGACTCCTTTCTCAAACATGTTATAATAGATCCTTCAACATTATTGCCAATGAGTAAATCTTTAAAAACAATATCCAATAACTCCGACAATAACTGTTGAACGTTCGTATCTCCATTGATTCCGGACAAACAGACATGTAAGCCGTCTTGAATCTCGCTATCCATGTTATTCAATAGTGTCTCCAATTTGCCACGCAATAGGGTCCACTTTTCGCCTTCCGCATAAAACAGATTGTTTCGTAAACAAACATCTCTGGACAAATCCAGCCCGAGGCTTCGGCAATGGAAATTCAAGAAATCCGTTGATAGAATTTTCCTTACTGCATCTGGATCCTTCACAATCAAATCTGGGATCCTACTTTTGATACACCCCACGAATTTGTCTTCAGGGTATTGCTTATATAGCCGATCTACTTCTGTCGTTGTATCCCGTAGCCCAAGAACTCGATGATAGTCGCTTCCGAAAAACGGTACAGCTGGTTTATATGGCACATGGCGTATGTACCAATAGCTAAAGAACTTCGTCATATAATCAAATATCAATGCTATTATTAACACTAACAATACTAATATGTTTAACATAAAACTCTCGAAAATCATCGCGTTTGAACTGGTCTGTCTTTCGATGGAAACTGAGTTATGTTGTATCTTCAGTGGGTCATAGTACCGGTGCAGAGGCTTGTAGCCTCCTCGATACATTATACAAAGCATTTTAGAGTGGCAACCACCACATAAAGCATAATGAATCTTATATGGTTTCGTTAGGGGATAAAAAGGCTTACCGGATATTATAGTGACAGTAAATGCCATTGAACTTTTATCATTCATTTTCTATTTAGAACGCTTTATTTATTATGTTCAGAATGTTTATATTATTATAATATAAATATTGAAGTAAATCTATTATAAATATTGTCTAAAATACATCTTTATTTTATTATGTAATTGTATATACCAAAACACAATTTACTTATGTGATAATAAAATAATTAAGTCAATATATTTACTGCCTCTATTTCTTAATGGTTGTATTTTTATTGGAAGTAATATATTATAAAATGTTAATTTTGCTTGTTATGTGCTTTTGCTCGGCATATTTTGTAAGGCGTTAAGAAATAACATTTGTTTATTAATTTAAGATCTCAACTTAAAAGTGGTTGAAACCTGAGATGAAACTTGTTAATAACATTTCAAAACTTAGTAACATCAGCACCATCACTAATAAAGTTTGAAAAGCGTTTAAATAAAGAAATTTTTAACAATGCTCGACTTAGAAAAACTTTGTAGATGGCAGTAACATCGATGGTCTTACCACAAATTATATTAAGACGGTTATTCTACACGTGTATAGCAATTATCGCATTGTTTTTTCTATATAGTGTAACGGACAACGGAGCAGATAGGTCTCCTATATGGTAGGAAAATACCGCCGCCCGTGGACAACCGCGCCACAGTCTGCGCATTTGTTATGTTGCCGGCTTTTTACGCCGCTTAAGCGGCATTTTTAAGGG
>DWCF01007807.1:0-10124 GCA_018230265.1 Delias oraia
AATTTAATATATGGTGCATCATATTTCTAGCTAGCGAAGCACGTACCGTGTCGCTATTATATCTAATATATACAATTCTCGTGTCACAATCATACAGGAGTATGAAGGACCGAAACGGTTTGACCGATTCTTATGAATTTTTGATGCATATTCAGTAAGTCTGAGGATCGGCTACTATTTCAACTTGTAAATAATAAGGAATGTTCACCCCAAATTTTTAAAAATGTTATAAATTTATTTTTTTAAATTTTCTTATTATGTGGCATTAAAAATACATATTACCCTAAATTTGGATCCTTCTATCACCATCTTTTATATGTAAAGATGGATGTCATTGATAATATATGTGGGAAAACAAAGATTACCGGGATTAACCAGCACGTTAGCTTAGAAGACCGCTGGCCTCTGAAATGCGTTTTTATGCAAAACTATCATAAGCTTGTATAAACAAGTCGTTTCCTCAATACTTTCGCCTAACCTGTCCGCTAGGATTCCGTCATGATTATCTAGATAATAGACAACTGGTTTGCATTACTTAGCATAGCCGACATAGCGTGCATAAATAACAAATATAATGTTCTGTTTGTGATCGTTCCATTGGAAGACGAGTCATAAATGTGTTGTATTATTCTAATATTAATAACTAATTGATCTTCGCATATGAAATTTATTATATAGAATGTTTGACGTCTTGTTATTCTAATGTATTTTTATCTACCAATTGTAAGAATTCATACTCACCCATTATGGGCCCAAAATTAAATTTTGTGTACGAATCATGAAAACTATGACATTATTTAGATATCTATTGATTTATGTTAATAATTCGAAAAAGAAATCTGTAATAGACTAGTATGTTCCTTCCTTGATAGTATGACATAAACAATCACACCACAATCCGCGCCTTTTTTGTGTTGCCGGTTTTTATGTCGCTTGGACCTACATACATCTTTAAATATTATTAAATATATTTCTGTAGATTGGGTGTAGTAGGTATTAATATCAAAAATGCGGTGCCTAGCGTTTTTCTGTAATAAAATCGATAAATTGCAATGATTACTCAATAGTGATCATTGCAATGTCCAATGACACAGCATTGGAGAAAAGCTGGATTTTTATGATATTCGCGCTTTGGTTGTGTTGCCGATTTTTTACATTTAAAGCTTGATTATAAGGACCTTCGATATCCTCACACACTCAGCGAAACAGTGCAAATACCGTTTCGCGCTGAGCATTCTGTAAGCCCGCGGTGTCACTTCGACCGAGCCGGAACAATTAGTGCATCAGTCTATCCTTCAGCATGGCTTTCCCACGGGTAGGAGTGGTGAGTAGATAAAATACTATATCGCGATACGTTTTTCTGAATTCGCAAATTAATTTCGACTACCGATACAAGTTAATCTATTGAAAACGTGGCATTATCATAAGCGTCTATTGATAGGGACTTTTTATCAGTTTATCTGTCGACATACACAACATTGGTTTATAATTATCAATACTTTCATACATGGCGCCAATGTGCAATAATGATAACGATGTATCGCCTGTAAGTATGGCCTAATCTATTTTATCCATTTAGTTTGAGTCATTTTACAGGAATACAGACAATTTTTTTATAAAATAGAACCTGATTCAATTAAAATCCTTAATATTTACGAAAATAATGAATTATTATAAATATTTAATGTATCAAATGTGCAGCAAGCGTATCTTTTTTTTTCAATTTAGCGGACAACGAAGCTGGTGTATTTCTGATATCTATATATGACCACCGCCCTTGTTCAACTTTCAGGGTTCGCGCTTTGGTCGTGTTTCCGGTTTTTACGCTAGAGCGGTATAGTTTAACGATCCTAGGTATCTTCAGTAGTCACTGAAAGACTGTAAAAGTACTGTGTCACGCTAGTATTCTGTGAGCTCGTGGTATCACTTCCGACGTGCCGGCCCGAATAGTGCGTCAGTATGACTCTCCCACGGCTTTGTTGTTCTCACTAAGAAGCGTACTTCTCTATCTCTTGAGATACACTCTCTCAGTAGTAGGTCTTATGCAAAAGCGGCGTATTTAACTAAGACAATCTAAAAGTACCGAAACTATGACGTCACATTGACGTCACTGTCACATGGCCCTCAATCGATGTGTCAACGAACCGAGTGTCCCAATTCAGTGTTAACATTCGTAGAAGTGATTATTAAATATATAAATCTTACGTTAATCTATTGATTAGGAGTTTTAAGTGAAAATGAGGTAATTGTTTTACCTATAAAAGTATTTTTTAGTTGAATCATACTTATTTAAATATGTGATGTAAGAAATATAGTGAAATATAGAAATATAATTAAGAAAACTTCTTTGATTGTCTGTTTTTTATATATATATACAATTGACGGCAAACTAGCAGGAGGCTCACCTAGAGTAAGCGGTCCTCCGCCCATGGACACCTCTCTTGCAGAGCCACAGGTGCGTTGCCGGCCTTTAAGGAATGTTTTTTCTCCTTTCTTGAAGGTTCCCAAGTTGTATAAGTTTTAAAATATCGAATAAAAAGTGGTCCGGCATTCATTATATTTAAATTAAATTATATCATTAGTGGCCACAAAATCCCTTAAAAAGTAGCTAAGTGCATATAAGCGATATAATATTTATAAACTATTAAAATTTGTATTTTTTTGTAATAAAAAAACTTCCATTTTCAACGTTTCATATATTCTTTCATCCCTCTAATGTATTTTTTGTTGCAAAAACGAGACATAACAGAAAAGATCTGATTTTAACAGTAAGTGGGAAATTGTAAAGAACATAATTTGAAAATAATTACATTTGAGACAAACTACATAAGCTACTTTATAATTTGATTCACCAATGAAATGTTAATATTAATTGTTATTTTTAGACGGATTATATTATCTACAGAGGTGTGTCAATTATATCAAAATGCGCCAAAGATTAATTATTGCATTCTTCGTTTTCCTTATGATTACAATTAGAAAAGTCTTATCGTAGTTTATCTGAGTCATAGATTGCTCATTGTGTTCGAAATATCGTTAATCGCATTAGCACCATTGGCGAGTGATTAAGCTAATGTGGTGGGGTAAAGATTCAAGAGTTTGTGAACTCACAGTAGGATCATACACTTTTTTTTAACTCAATAGCGGACAACGGAACAGATGGGTCTTCTATATGGTAAGATAACACCGCCGCCTATGGACAACCGTGCCGCACTCCGCGCATTAGGTGTGTCTTGCCGGATTTTTACGCCACTTAAACGGCACTTCTAAGGGCCGCCGGTATCCTCACTTACTCTGGGAAATTTAGTACAAGTACCATTTTACGCTGAGTATTCTATGATCCCGTGGTATCATTTCGGAAGTGCCGTCCCAATTAGTGTACTCTCCCACGGTTAAAAACATCTGTAACATCTGTAACTTAAATATTCACATATATAAAATATATATATTATTAATATATATATTATAAATAAATCCTACATACTCTGAAAGCAAAACTGTCTTACTGATATTGTAAACGCGAAAGTTTGTATTGATAGATCTATGTTTGTTACTCTTTCACGCAAAAACTACAGAATGAATTTTACTTAATCTTTGCATTTTTCAATATATTGACATATCTTAAGTATCTGATACTCACGAGGTATCAAACGAGCAAGACAATTTTTGAGGATAAGTGCTCCACCGCCCACGGAAATTTCTAGACCAAGCAGTGCCGCTGATGAGTATCCTCAAAGAGATAAATATACTCTTTTTTTGAAGGTCCCTATGTCGTTTAGATTTGGCGATATCTCTGCAGGCAGTTGATTTAACATAGTCATGGTACGCGGCACAAAATGTTTAAAAGCAGTTGTTCAGTTATGAACAACAAGTTCCATAACTGAGCGTTTTTTAAGGCATTTTGTGCCGTGGAACATCTCTCTGTGGATTCAGCTGCCAGCAGGGTATTTCCAAACCAATACGACTTAGGGAACTTCCAGAAAAGAGCGGACACATTCCTTAAACGCCGGCAACGCCCGCGCGGCTCTGCAAGGGCTGGGGATATCCATGGGCTGAGGACCACTTGCCCTAGGTGAGCCTCCTTCTCCATTTGCACCAATTGTATAAAAAAAATAACAAACAACAATTTGATACGAATGAAAAATTGTACTTTTCCACGATGTGTAATAAATTTAACTAAAGGTTTTAATCCAAACAATTTCTCAGAACAATCCTCGCAATAAATGCATTGCCGATTAGATGGATGCAATTAAGACAAAGATTTTGCAAAAATACATTAGCACCTTCAATTCTTGTGCAAAGTTCGATGCCATCTGGTACTATAGGTTAGCAAACATTTGTGAATCAGTTTTGAGTTTACTTCGGTAAACAAATATGTTGGATTTACCAGAAATTCTTGGAAATTTTTTAAGCTTAATTAGGATTTTATTAATTTCTATTTATAATTGTTTTATAAATAGAAAATAAAGATGGTTTTTCTAATAAAAATTTGACCATAGAAGTCGCGAGAAAAAGCTTTATCATGTGTTTATACGTGTTTTTATTAGTCCTATAGAAGAAAAATTCTACCGCAAGTTTTAAAACGCAATCACAATTTTATTTATTTAAATTAATAATTTTAATTATTTAGTGACAAAAAAATGCCTCTTAAAATAAAAAGTCATATATATAAGACATCTATAAGACCTGCTCTACTCTAGGATCAGAATGCTGGGTGACCAACAAAAAACATTTAGGGAGAGTTGTTTGAGGTGGTACGGTCACATTTGAAGACGCCCAGAAGATCACATGGTGAACAAATATCATAACCATTAAACATTAATTTAATCTTATGTTCATCAGTTCATCTACTGAGGTTTCAAAATAATCAATCTAAATTTGACAATCTTTAGTATACCTACAATAAGCTGGTAGGTATAAAAATGAGACGTGATGAGAGAATACTCAATGTGAAACCGTACTTGTACTGTATTTCGCTAAGTGAGTGAGGATATCGGATGGCCTTAAAATGCCGTTTAAGTTGCATAAAAAGCCCACAACATAACCAATGCGCGGACTGTGACGTGGTTGTCCATGGGCGCCGGTGTACCCTTGGCACATCGGAGACCCAACTGCTTCGTTGTCCATAAATAAAAAGCCAGTAAATCAAGACATGAACATAATTGTTTGACCTAAACTGGCGCCATTCTTAACAAACCATTTATACAATCTAACAGGACATAATTAAACTAGTAAAACACGAATTGTTACTTAGCTATTTTACCATATCATGTGCTCATCGTTCAACAAGAATTTTATTAATTCCTTAAACATTATATCGGCGCCTTAGTACCTTTTCAAGCTTGCCTTTGATATCGACTTCAAAGACAAACCGTGTAAATAAAGTAACACGGTTATTACTAGTAATTAGATACTCAAATATAATATTAAAACAAAAAGCAGGAGAGCCATGCTAAAGCATATGCTGACACACAAATTGGGCTCGCTCGTCTAAAGTGATACCGCGAGATCACTGAATAATCAGCGTGAAACGGTACTTGTGTGTTTCTCTGAGTGTGTGAGGAAATTGTACCGCTTAAGAGGCGTAACAAGCTGACAACACAACCGAAGTGCGGATTGTGGTGTGGTTGTCCATGGTGGACACGGACTGTGGAGACACAGCTGCTCCGTTGTCTACTATACCATAAAAAAAATTAACAGGCATTGAGAGTCTATAAGATTTAGCCATAGGTTTGTAGAGTGCGTATCAAATGACTGCTTAATTAATGCGAGATCACGCTTCCAACGATCATACAACGTTTCCGTAGACATTCGCTGTGTAGAATTTGTTTTTTAATTGCCATGCAAATATTGCGATAAGTGAAATGTAAGTAAGTAGATTGCGTAATATCAAATATTGTCCTATATGCCACGTCCGAATTGTGTTCAACATTATATTCAAACAAGACACGGTACGCTGTGTATACATAGAAACTGTACTCCTAACCGTTGGTTTACCTTCGACCATGGTTAGATCTATACAGAATTTGGGTTGCGGCAACCCACTCTACTTACGACAAGTAAGACAAAAATTTACCTTACTAAAATAAACACGTCGGTTTTATGGTAGATACGCAATACAGGTAGGATGAAAGAAATTAACTTCACCTATTGGAGAGCCATGCTGATGCACAAAATGCATCGTAAAAAGCCGACAACTCAACCAATGCATGGATTTTGGCGTGATTGTCCATGATGGGCGGCAGTGATCTCTTACCATAAGGTAAGAGAACACTCATCTATAAAAAAGACCCACCTGCTTCGTTGTCTGCTATACCATAAAAAACTTGAAGTTGAAAGAATAAATTATTAATTAAATAATTAGTTAAAATAATCTTTTTTTATACTTATTTTATACATTTTTTAATAATAAGGGACAATGTTTCTGGTAATGGTATAGACCTAAACCGATAAAATTTACAAATTATATTTATAAATGAACCTATAATATCACGTTAACATTCAAACTCTTTCGGTGACTAGGCTCTTGTGAAAACCGAATTTATCTAAATTTTTGTAAAGAATAAATTATTCTTACATATTTTGGGAGTCTTTCCTTGTAATAAACGCTAATAGATTTGCAATTAATGGTTAGTTAATTTAATTTTGAATAGTTTTTACTATACAGCGCCATAGATTGGAATATTACCAAACTAGCAGTAATAAAGTGTGAAAATTAATATGATTAAGAAAGAGTTTTCGTGTTGAAACTGCTAATCGCGCTGCGCAATAGCACGTGTCATTCGAGCGTTGTAATCAAGGTTCTATATCAGAATGAAAATATGGTTATTCGGATGGCATCGTGCGACCACACGCCAAAACAATTACTCTAAAGGCTTCTAGCTAACCGCAAAATAGAGGCTAGATTCCCTCTGACACCTTGGAATATGACTCCATATATTCTGCGAACGCTAAGACAAACAACTTGAACTGAAACTTGAAGGCTGTTTTTCATAATACTTAATATAATATTTTTATTCATAATTCACAATTATTAAACCTATTCATTACCACAGCAAAGAAAAATATTTTTTGATTATTTAGCCGTGATTATCAGAGAGGACTAGTTTGTTATTTATGACAATATATTTTTTGTTTGTTATTTATGTAAGAAGCTTTTTAATTGTAATTTTATATTAACATTAGATACATATAAAAGAAACAAATAATGTAATATATACAAATTAAAGTAATCTAATATATGCCCTAAGTGATCATAAATTGGATGAACAATAAATTTATAAACATAATTAAGTAAAGAAGGATTTAATGAAGGGAGCTTAATAAATTGCATACCAAAACTGTTGTTTAGAATTAAACTTACATTCCGAGATATTATACAAAAATTTATTCTAAGAATATACATACAGTTTTTATAGGTGTGATACTTGTCAAACTTATTAAGTCAAAAATGTGAACATCTCTTAAAACTTTTTCACAATCGTAACTAATATATAAATAGTAATTATTAAAAAATACCGTTAAATATATTATAGTGTGTTGTATGTTTGTCTGCAATTAAGTGTAAATATTATGAATACTACACACTGTCGTATGGCATATATTTATCCAGTCAGCATTTTGTCACAGCGAAGTACGCAAAAGCAATTTATTTGAAGTAACCCTTCGCTAACTAATAAATACTTGTCAACAGTGCCATTATTCGTAAGATATTTCACACGCTGAATAAATTTTACATTCATATACATTCTTACTAATGGCATACAAATATTTGTTAGGTTTTTTTTATAAAATAAATGAATTTTTAAATTATTAATTTTTAATTAAAGACTTAGTCTAACCTACTCTTATTAATTTATTACTTTATTAATAAATAATGATTTCGAGTATCTTATCTTCTTACTTATAAATAGTGCATAATTTGAAACATTGTCTTAAATTTGCCATCACTTGTCGTTGCATGACACGGAATATTTAAAAAAATTATCAGATTTTAATCAGGGCAATATTACTTTCCTCATTAATACTCAAATTTTTAGAATTAATTTATCATTATCACAAAAAAATACTAAATGCTTAAAATACATTATTAAAACGTTTTAAAAATAACACAGCCAAACATACAAGCTGAATTACGTTGTTTTATGGTTTTTTTTAAGAATGAGTTTAAAAGTCGTGACATTAAGGAGATACTTAAAATTTCCTTAGCTTTTTTCTTTAACGAAAGTTAATTTAAGTGATACATACCATCCATAAATATTATCTTCCGTTAATAGATACATTAACTAAGTAATGTAAGGAAATGCTTTTATTTGAAACGTGTTAATTTCAAAGATAACTTTTAGAGGTCTCTTAAATTGACACCGTCTTTGACTGAGACCAAAGTATGATCTTGAGTGCCCTTAACCCAATGGCCTAGTGGCTAGAACTAATAGGAAATAGTGCTACAAAATATAGGAAGTGTTACAAATTATCTTCACACTAAGACAACACTTTCTTACTTAAATTACTCATTCAGTTTCTGTCAGCGAAATACTTGTAAAACATAGTATTTTATTTATAAATTATATAAATACATGGAGTGAAAACATTATAAACCTTAAAAAAAGAAAAGTGATAACAGCTAAAAACAGTTCAAGGCCGGCAACGCACCCGCGGCACTGCAAGAGCTTGGGGTGTCCGCTTGTCCTAGATGAGCCTGCTGCTTGTCTTCCACCGAGGGTATAAAAAAACTACTTTATAATATAAAATACATTAAATTAATAAAAATAAACATTACCTAACATAATTAAATAATTAAAATAAATTGTTTAAATCGTGGACTCGTTAATAAAATAACCAAACTAAAAACAAATGACTTAAACCACCTCATTCAGCTAAAATCGGTTTTGGAAGACGAAATAGGAGTTAGATAGCCTTTTTTTCTACTAAGTAGTCCAATTAAGTAGGTCCAACTTCGAGAAAGAGGTCAACTGCCGAAACCAACTCGGTTGGCCAGCGTTCGGATAACTACGCAACGTCTTTTATTCCGACACACCTATGGAAAGAGCTATGCTCGGAGTTTCAGAAATAAAAATATATTATATAATATAAAAAGTTTTTAGAAATGAGGAGATCCGTAGACGAACTAAAGTTACCGACATAACCCGCCAAATTAGCAAGCCAAAATGGCAATGGACAGGCCACATCGCACGTAGAGCGGAAGGCCGATGGGGCGAAAAGTGTTAAGAGTGGAGACCACGGACCGGCAAACGCAGCGTGGGACAGCGTGGACAAGGTGGACTGACGACTTTATAAAGGTCGCCGGAAGACGTTGAATGAAGGTCGCCTCCGACAGGTATTCATGGAAGTTCAAGGAACAGGCCTATGTCCAGCAATGGACGTCTTACGGCTTAAATGATGACGATGATGATGAGCCTTCTTATCGGTTTTTCTGAAGGTGGTAAAAAAAGAACTCGAAGAAGTTATAGGTATTCTTTCAAACCATAGTAAAGCTAAAATTGATTTATATAGCTACTATGACATCTATATCGAAATATAGGTTATATGATTGAAAAACTGATTGCAGATTACACCGGACTACAACAATAGCCAATATAAACAGTCCAAAGGCTTCGACCGCCAATTGGATTAATTCGGTGACCCTAAACCCTTTTTAGATTTTGTATCTCCTATAAATATACTAATCTTCTCTGAAATACACTCTAAGCCTCTTCATTTAACGGGATTCTTAGTTTTTATTAATATTACAATTATTTAAACGCCATACATTTTATTAGTTTATTTAAAAGTGGACAATCAAACGTTTCTGAAATAATTACAGAAATCTTTGAATGTGTAAGAAGTGGCATTTCCAGCTGTGGACCGCCTCTAATATCTAGTACCACTTTTTTTATAGTAAAACGGACAATGGAGGAGGTGAGTTTCCTATATGGTAAGAGAACACCGCCGCCCATAGACAACCGCGTCACAATCCGAGCATTGGTTGTGTTGCCGGCTTTTTACGCCGCTTAAGCGACATTTTTAGCGCCTCCGGTAGCTTCACCCACTTTTCGAAACACAGTACAAGTACCGTTTCACGTTGAGTATTCTGTGAGCCCGTGGTATCACTTAGGACGATCCGG
>DWCF01007808.1:0-10121 GCA_018230265.1 Delias oraia
AAAATTTTTATTCTTATGTATTTAATTGACTCGATTACCTACATATCGATTTTATAATTAGTGATTCGCGGCAAAATCTATCGGACGCCCTTAAAAGTGCCACTTAAGTGGCGTAAAAAGCCGTCAACACAACTAATGCGCAGACTGTGGCGCGGTTGTTCATGTGCGGCGGTATTGTCTTACCATATAGAAGACCCAGCTGTTCCGTTGCCGCTTTATAATAACAAAAATAAATAAAAACTCATCCGCAGTTCTGTTGAAGGTACGGGTACTTATGGCCAGAGAACTGTTTATTCTAGGTAAGCTTCCTCCTCATTTGCATCCTTTTTTTAATAAAAAAAATATCGGTAATACCCGTTCTATTAAACCTACATGACCAAGCAAAATAAAAATTTAATTTAAAATAACTTTTTACTCCTATATTTTGGTACAAAATGGTGATTATTCTTTTGTATTCTATTCGATTGATGGCTTTACAATCTTAGAGGTAGTGTATAAAGTTTGGTTTGTTTTGACTATCCGCTCAAACTGGACTGCACTTAAAAATCTTCCAAATTTAAGCGATAGATTTCTTAGCAAAGGCTATGTATATATTTCACAAATTTAACTATACGAAGCCTTGACCTCCAATTTCCCACGCCACATATTTAATTATATTTTTATATTTATTTCATCTAAGTAATTAATTACGTCTTTTTACACTTGGTTAATTGTATATCACTTAGTTCGCCCATCGTCTCCCAACTCTTTAATTAATCCCGGTTGAGTAATGGCAAGATGCATGTCGATACTGTGATAAATAGATTTTTGCTCAGAACTCTTCGTTTAAGATCTGTATAATATGTCGAATAGAAAAATATTTAAGTTGATATTACCAATTCGTGAATTTTAATACTAAACTTAAGTTATAACCTGTTATGTGTTTCTTTATAGCATGTACGAATCTTTTGAATAGTGAAATTAGATGAACTATATATCTATAAATCACTTTTAATATAAAAAATATCATGATAGCATTTTAATTCCCAAATTTATATTTTAGAAATCTTATAGTTTTGAAAAAGTTAATTGCTCTACAGTGAGGAGCTCTTGGTGAAGATTGAGTTTTTGAGTTTCCTTAAACTGGGTTTATTACAGTCTGTTTAAATACATGGACATATTTTTATATAAAATAATGCTGAAAAATATCTTAATGTTAAATTTCTTACCATGTTTCTTTTACAGTCTTATTATGCCATTTCATCGAAGAATAAAAAATATCTTATGTGAAATTACTTATATATTTATTTTACATGTCATATTTTTCTATTTATTACACCTTTTTTTATCAGCAATCGCGATTCACATCATGCTATAATTAATCAATGACATTCTAATACCGCGCCAAAAAAAGGCCGTACATTTGAAATGTCGCTAATATGTCCGTGGGCGCTTAGCCGATCTCACTGAATGATTGCGTGGCAATATTTCATCTCGTAATATATGTAGCATGTATGAATTGCGTGTTGTTCGGCCAAATGTGCTTTTCGTGTAAACCAATTCAGGTGATGTATAGTGGTTTATAAAATGTACTAAGAATGTGGAATTACAACCATTTGTGATTCAATTTGCAAAATTATATACTTATATATATTTTATGTGTTTTTTGAATAGATTACTGTTGTATGCTGACTTTCTTTTATCGTGAGTAATGTGTGATAATTTAGGCATTCCGGTTTTGCGAGAGGATATGTGAAATGTGAAATAAAACCTCACTGCATAACCCGGTAGAATCGAAGTCTTCATCAGTTGCCCTCCATAGTTAGAGTATCTCTTTAGCCTTTTGGCCCAAGAAGTGACGCTAGGAGTCGTATTAGGCATTCAATCCAAGGGTCTAGGATCATTCTCAGCCGCCTTCGTATTGAGAAATATACAGACAAATTAGTTCTAGTTTTATTTATTTATTCTATAGCGGACAACGGAGCAGGTGGGACTCCTATATGGTAAGAAAACACAGTGTCAACGAACAACCGCAATACATTCCGCGCATGAGTTGTCGGTTTTTTACGCGGCTTAAGCGGCAATTTTAACCACTCTGCGAAACACAGTACAAGTACCGTTTCATACTGAGTATTCTGTGAGTCCGTGGTACCACTTCGGATGCACTAATTATGCTGATGCATGGCAAGTATATTATAATTAAGCATACATAATACAGACTGCAATAATTATATGACTTAATTTTATTAAAAAAATATAAACTATACGATATATAAAGCTTATTTAGAATTTTTGATTCGGTAAAGACCGAATCAGGTATTCCATTACCCATACTTGCCATATTAAAATACTTTTCGAGAGTAAAAAAGTTTGCTGGAGTCGGAGCAAATCTTTTCCCCACCAATTTAAATTCCCGTTACTCAAATAATCTCGTTTGCAAATTTTCATTAATATAAAAGTGGCTTTATTAATATTTTATTTAATAATATAGGCGAGAGATACTTATAAAATTATGAATGATTTCTTTCTCTTGATGAGATAATTTGCAAAGGGTTTTTTTCATTGAGGGAATGTTAACATTGTATTAAATGTTGTGATAGTAATGAATTAAATATTTTCAATTAAGTTTTTTACGCTCCCTTTTGGCTACTACTTTCTTTTTTCTCCCTTTTGGCTACTAATAGTCTTGTGTTAGATCAAGGATTTATGTCTGTAAACAGATAAAAACAAACACAGTTTAAACTAATTTTACACATATCGTAACGTAACACAGACTGAATAATTTTTTAAACAGACCAATAAATTTTGAGAGGTGTCGGGTTCGAATCCCGGATCGTATAAAAAACAATTACTGAGTCTTGGGAAAGGCTTTCGTTTTAGGAAGGGTTGTAATGTTTCAGAAAGGTGTTACAAAAAATAAGTAGAGTTCATTCGTGTAATAGTACAATTGAATGCGTAATGACCACGAGATCCACCCAATTGACTTGTGGTCAATATTCTATGTCTAAGCCCATTGTGAATACACACTTCAGTGACGTACGCATGTATAATACGTCGATAAAACGCATGGTGTGCTATGCGGAAAATCCTGATTCTTCGCTTCTGAAAACTTTAAAAAAAACCTGTAATGTTCAATCAAAGGCTATTGTGAAATTCTCTGAGAGCAATTAATAGAAAATTTTAAATATTCCATATTCAATATAATACCTAGTATAGTTTGATAAAACTCAATACGATGTAAAATAATTGTAATTACATACTCTCTGAAGTACAATGTTTCTTGTAAAATTAAAACAGAAAATATGTATAAATAATATATGGCGTTATTTATACGCTATAACATATTGATTAAATTATTAATATTACCTACATTAAACAGTTAATTTAAAAAATAATGGACCAAGTCTACAGACACCATCTTATATTTAAATAGAACAAAAGATATATCTCGGGATTGAGTGAGAATTAGTACTATCGATGTTCCATACTTTTGATAACACAACACTGCAAAGTCGAGGACAACAATGGACATGAATGGATTTGATTTACGCGGTGTCAACAGGCGCGTGGACCGGACACGTCCATTCTAAACGGACACGCTTTACCAAATTTAACACTAGTATGAATTTACTACTACCTATTACGAAATAGTACGAGAGATATCAACCCATCAAGATAACTGAATATACATAGTCTGATTTTAAAATTATCCGTTAATCTATAATCATATTTTTATTGAAATAAATCCACGGTGTGACTTATAAAATATTTTTATGGTATAGCGGACAACCGCACCACAGCCCGCACATTTATTGTGTAGCCGGCTTTTTACGATGCTTAAACGGCACTTTTAAGAACTTCCTATATTCTCACTTACTCGTCGAAACAGTAGAAGCACCGTTTCGAGTACATTTATCATTTCTCGTTGCGTATTCTGTAAGCCCGTGGAGCCGGAGGAGCCGTACCAATTAGTGCATCAACATATGCTTCTGTATGGCTCTCCCACGGGTGCGACTGTATTTCTTAATTGCACTAGCCCGGCCATTTTCAAGCCTTTCCAGACAACGAATAAATTATAAATTGTCCGAACCTGATAACTTTCGGTTCATGATAGACTTATTAAAATTTAAGGATACTTCTGATTTGACTTCATCATCATCATTTCAGCCGTAAGACGTCCACTGCTCTCCAGGCCTCCGCCTTGCCCTTGGACCTTCATTTGGGGGGTGATTTAACTAAATATAGTTTAATATTTTTTTAGATTTTTTTTAAGGTAAAATAAACAGTTCATATAAGCGCCAATTTCTTACAAATCCCAGGATGGAGAGAATTACGTCGAATGTTACCTAATTGAGCTTCCTGTAGTGACTTACGAAGGAGAATACAAAAGGAATTTTTAGATTCGGTCGATTCGATAACTAAAGGTAGAAACTAATTTCTAGTATCGAATATAATTTGTAACAATTTATATACATCTCTGCTGACTAACTTATTAACTCACCCCCGTGGAAGAGCTATGCTGAAGCATACTCTAACGCACTAATTGAGCCGGCTCGTCCGAAATAATACCACGGGCTCACCGAATACTCAGCGTGAAACGGTACATGTACTGTGTTTGGCATAGAGAGTGTGGGTATTGGAGACCCTAAAAAGTGACGCTTAAGCGGCGTAAAAAACCGGCTAAACTACCAATGCATGGACTGTGGCGCGGTTGTTCATGGGCGGCGGTGTTCTTTTACCATATAGGAGATCCACCTGCTCCGTTGTCCGCTATAGAATAAAAAAATCTATACATTTTATACAGATATACATATATCGTATATGTTACGATAAAAAAGGCTCTTTAGGGGAATTTTTTAAAATAAAATTAGTGAGGCAAACGAACATGAGGTTCACGTAGGATAAGGGGTCTTCCATCCGTGGACACCCACAGTTTTTGCTGAACCGGAGGTGCGTTTCCGTCCTTTAAGGTAGATACGCTTTTTTTAAGATTTCTAAGTCGTATTGACTAGTTTAATTATCATGTTCAATATATTGAAACCATTTTAAAAACATTTTAATTATAGGAACTTCAATGATTAACAAAGTTTTAAAAATCCTCACAAACATTTCATTAACAAAAGTCCTGATTTTCAAAATCTCCTATTGTATATTAATAACCCGAATAGACTGTATTGAAATAAAACTATATTAATTTGTATGTATAAACTTATTTTAAAAAAACTTATAAGCAAAAAGAAAACTCTGAACTTTTTCAAATACAATTTTACGTCATGTTACGACGATTTGATTTTTATTCAGTGAATATCTATATTAGTGCACAGTTTTCTAACGGAATAGTTATTCAAGCTAGAATTATAATAAAAATTTAAATTTCACAGTGAGTAAATTTATTTGATATTATATTTAATAATAAAAACATAATCTTAATAAAAATAATAAAACTCAAAAGAAATATTGTTCCTTTTGATTGTTTATCATAACACATATTTGATATAATTTAGGGACCTTCAGGAAAAGAGTGGCTCCGCACCCGTGGCTCTGCAAGTCCATGGGCGAAGGATTTCTTACCTTAGGTGAGCCTCCTACTCGTTTGCCACCGTTTATATATAAAAAAATCGTTTAACTTGGTAAAAATTTGCTTCTAAAACATATTTCACAATAAATATGTTTTAGATAGAAATATAAAAATGTAATTAAAAATTACTAAAATAAAAACCTTTAATCAATCATTTCTATTCATTTTAATTTAATATAAATTTCTTTACTATGTATTGTATAGTCTACAGTGTTGTGCATATTGCAGCAGACGGCATTTGCATGCAAATAAGATGTCGCCAGCTTTTCCAGTGGCCACTGTATTAATTAGTAATATGAAACAGTATGAAACCCATAATGCTTTGATATTGTTGTGTATATATGGAAATTGCTTGTCTTTTATTGGCAATCAAACTCCTATTCATAAATAGATTAAATCTCTCTACTTTTTAATGACTTCAATGAAGATTTTAATTATTTTTGATAAAATTATTATTTGTTTTATTTCTCATGTTGTCTTTTTTAAATAGTTTAGCGGAAAACGGAGCAGGTGGGTCTCCAATATGGTAGAGAACATCGCCGCCTGCGCCAGAGTCGGCGCATTGGTTGTGTTGCCGGCTTTTTACGCCGCTTAAGCGGCACTTTTAAGTAAACGGTACTTGTACTGTGTTTCGCAGAGTGAGTGAGGATATCGGAGTCCCTTAAATATGCCGCTTAAGTGGCATAAAAAGTCAGCAACGCAGTGCGGTTGTCCATGGGCGGAGGTGTTCTCTTCCCATATAAGAGACCCACCTGCTCCGTTGTCCACTATATAAAAAAACCCCATCGAAGCTTCAATATTAATCTCATGATTCATGCACATTTAATATATACCAGATATGAGGACAGTCTATTACTAAACAAAATATTTTGTCGAAATGTAAAAAGTAATGGAAATAACACGTTCCGGTTGACAGGGAGGGAGTCCCTCAACAGTTATGCATTATGTATGACAATTGTTTTGACAAAATATGAAAACGCATTCACTGTGAATTATGTATCGTTTGTAACGGAATGTTATGAGATTTTTTATTACATCAATACTCTATATAATAAACAATAATATTAAATCTTTTATTATTTAGTGATTTATATTTTAATAGTGGGTATATTAGGTGCTGGTATTCATGGACGTCCAAGGGGAGGCCTATGTCCAGCAGTGGATGTCTTACAGCTAAAATGATAAGTGGGTATATTGTTTAACATAAGTAAATTAAGAATTTTGGCGAATATAACTCGTAAACATCTTGTTAATAATTGAAAATATAGGGATTATTTTAGCTTGTTAATGGAAAATATATCCATCCACTTATTCCAATAACGCAATGAACCTAGCCTTGGCCTCCATCAATAAAGCCGCCGCCTGTCTAGAGTTAAACTAAATCGTTCTTATCTCTAACTTGCACCAGAGATAGTAGGTTCATGTTTAGCGAAAACAAGCAAAAGATTTATTTAATTAATATATATATATATATATTATATTTAATATATAACAATTAACAGCCGCTGGTTTACAAAGGTTCTTGGATTTTCTTTTAGGCCTTTAATAAGGCTTTGATGACGTCGTCCGTTGCATTTGTAGTTAATTTTCTTGTTAATTTCTATTTAATTACTTTGTAATAACTGTAAACTGTAAATGTTTCTTATGCAACAAAGTGTTGCTTATTAAATAAAATGAAACATTAAACATAATTTTCAACGACTTGTAAATTAAATAATGTTTTCTCCATATAGAGTTCCACGGTAGAGTTATAAATGTAAAATCTTGAAAAATCTTGCAAGCTTACATGTAAGCCTGGCCTAGTACGACACTTAACGTTACATTCAGTCTTTACAAATTAGGGTTGTTTATATTTTATCCTAACTTGTTGAATGCGATTCTTCACTCGCGTTCTTAAGATGTATAGAAGCATCGCTCTTTCCTGATTTATCTACTTTCCTGATTTATCTACATTGGAGTGATAATATTGCATTATCAAGTATTTTTGTTCCGTATACCTTTCAAAAGTTCTTATCTTCAAAGACAAAGATGTGAAGTTTATATTAATTACTATGACCACCTTTTTGAATATCGTTTTGATGTTATTCTATTTCCTTTATTGTGCCTATCTTATTTATTAGAAATTTTCCTTATAAAGATAATAACAAAATTTACGTTATTATAATAATAATTTTAGGTATAGATCTTAAAAGATAATGAATACGAATATTTAATGATCAAAATCCGGTAGGTACTTATTTCAGACTAGGATGTTAGGAAACCACAAATCGCTCGTACATCTGCTTTTCCAGTATAATGACTTAATGGTTCAGGCTAGTTTGTTATGATAATCATACTAACAGCAATTTTGATATGCCTGAGATGAATTTGATGAAAGGAAATGAAACGAAAGACGTACCCTTCGGTTCGCTACCCTTTGTGGAACAAGCATGAATATATACAAAAATAAATTAAATAAAAACCCCTATTTGATGTAAAGACTGATTAAATGTTTAGTGAACGGTTTAATACCAATCAGTTTAATACGAAAATGAATACGTAGGCTCAGCTTTTTTTCAAATGGACGGCATTAGATCCCCGAAAAGTCCGATCAATGTTTTCATAGCAAGACAAAAAATGTTCGGATCTGAGGTCGAACGTTAAATCACTTTTATACTATAAAAATAATATAGTTTTCTGTCTCATATTTTGTGTAAAGCTTATAACATTTTATGTTTATACAATAAACAGATCAAGGCTAGTATGTAAATTTTGAAAACATCACAAGAATTTTATAATTCAAGAACCTTATAGAGGGATAATATAAAAGGTTGTTTTTAAGTATTAACTACACTGTGGATTTTCATTTTTTTTATATTGTAGTAGATTTAGTTTAAAATGGCAATAATAAAACTGGGAAAGTCATGCCGAAGCATATCCTGACGCACTAATTTGACCGGATCTTCCAACGTGATACCACGAGCTCACCGAATACTCAGCGTGAAATGGTACTTAACGGTACTTAACTTAGCAACTTAACTAGTGTAAAAACCCGAAAACACAACCAGTGCGCGGGGCCTTAGGCGCGGTTGTTCATGGGCGGCAGTGTTATCTTATCACATACTAGACACTTCCGCTCAGTTGCCCGTTATAAAATAAATAAAAAATAAATTAACATCTAACATGTTTATGATCACAAGCGTTCAGTGTTTGCGAGTATTTCTCTAGAGAAATCATGTCAAACATCGAAATGAAATAAACGCACTTATATATTTGAATACATATTTAATATATTGCCTATGTATGATTTTCATTACATATAGTAAACCCGTAAGTCCAAAAGAGCAGCGTTCATTAAAATGTAAATAGATTTACAAACATAAAAGTAAAAATATATATTTTTACGATAGTGTATCATATTCCTCAAAAGTAATACAATAAATAAAACTTCAATTTTTATTCAGGATATGTTTTAAACTAAACTATATTTCTTTTGTGTGATTAATGGCCGTGTAAACGTCAATAAATACTAAATTAAAACCATTAATACCCGTTAATGACCGTCAATCGCTACTAAAAGTAATAAATTGTTAAATATTTCCACAATTACATAAAAAAATTCTTAAAGATGATTGAAAACTTAAAGATTTAAGCCCGGCAATTAACTATGCTCGAGCTAAGAGTGCCCATGGGTGGTGGACCACGTACCCGAGGAAGCCTCTTTTTTTCATCCCGATTTATATACAAAAAATATTACCTTTTTATTAACTCTGACTATTTCACAATTCCTGTGGGAGATCCATGCTGAAGCATATGCTGGCGTACTAATTGGGCCGGCTCATCAGAAGTGATACCACGGACTCATAGCATGAAACAGTACTTGCACTGCGTTTCGCAGTGAGTGAAGATATCGTAGGTCCTTAAAAGTGAAAAAGCGTAAAAAAGCCGGAAACACAACCAATTAGCGGAGTGTGGCGCAGTTGCTCATGGGCGGCGGTGTTCTTTTCCTTTTTTTGAAAAACCACCTTCTAATAAATAAAAAAAAATAGCGTGTTCATTTATCTTTATATAATTGGAGTATTATAGAACTATCAATAGAAATACCTCTTAAGTATCTTTTACAAAAACCTTATGATCTCGTTGCAAAGAAATACGATTGTATTATGAGTTTGCAGTTTATTGGAAAACCATTAGTGGTTTCATTATAACAGGTGATATTTGACGAAGCAATTCCTTATTAGGTTTATTATAATTTTAAGCAGTACAAATTTCATCAACAGTTAGCAATAAAAATGATAAGTTTATTTATTTATTAAATATTTAATTTTAACTAAATGATACTTTAATTTTTACAAATACTAAACATATATATTTATTCGATAATAATAAAAATATCGAAATTCAACTCAAGATTTAAAAAAGGTATACTGCTATTCTGTATATGAAAGTTAATTAAAGCAAACCCAAATTAATACAATATATGGCTAATATGTGGTTACCGGATCAGTATAGTACCACTCCCAGTCTTCCTAATGGGATGTCGTAAGAGGCGACTAAAGGACACTTCACCGGAGGGTGGGCAGCA
>DWCF01007809.1:0-10120 GCA_018230265.1 Delias oraia
TGGATGAGCCATGCTGAAGCATATACTGACGCACTAATTGGGCCGGATCGTCCGTAAAGTGGCGTAAAAATCCGGCAACACAAGCAAAGCGCGGACTGTGGCGCGGTTATCCATAGGCGGCGGTGTACTCTCATCATATAGGAGACCCACCTGCTCTATTGTCCGCTTAACTATATAAAAAATCCATACGACAAGCATTTCCAGTATAGATGAAGCTAGGATCTCAGTCATGCGTAAGATAGCAAATTAAGGATGTAATAAAAAATAAGGTCTTTGAAAGTGTAAATTAATATTTAATAGTGAAAACTAATATTCGTCTGTAATAAACTAACTTTTTTTTTAACGTCAACGATCCTGCCTTAGCCTTCTTCGTTTGCCAGTTTTTTAAAACAAAGAAAAATCGGAGTAGCTGTCTCTATGATAAGTATGAACTGCAAGTTCATACTAAAGTAAAAAGTAAAAATCTGCAGCTCATAAGTACAATCGAGTTAAGATTAATATAAAGGTGCTAGCAAAAGATCGGGCGGGTGTCACTATAGTAAGAGATCAACGTCGCGCTTTGGTTGTGTTGCCGACTGCTTGCGGCTATTTCCAAGATATAATATATAACCGGTATAATTTCAAAGACCTTTGATAACCTCAATCATTCAGCGAAACATACTACTGTTTTAAGCTGGTATTCTGTCAGCCCAATGGATCACATACGCACTAATTTAAAATATAGATTCCCTTTGCTAAAACATTTTGTCTGACAATTAGTCGCTTGCCCCTTTGCCTACCATTTTATAACAAAAAGCGTTGAAAACGAGAGCATAAATTTCAAAATTAAATATTAAATTTTATTAGAATCAATCACTTCGTGATAGCATTACCATGACTATTGTATTACTATTACATCATACTTGGGTGTTTATTATTACAACACTTCATGCAATCAATATTTTCTATAAAATATATGTATCTTTAATATTATAGGACATACTTGAAACAATTACATAATCATTTGATGATCTTCTGTAATAGATATATAACAGCCCGTGTTATTTGTTTTTAAAAATGTCACTTATTGGCGTATAAAACCGGCAACAACCAATGCGCGGACTGTGGCACGATTGTCCATGGGTGGCGGTGTTCTCTTACCATATAGGAGTCCCACCTGCTTGCTCAGCTGTCGGCTATACTATAAAACAAAATTGAGGAGCATTGATGATATAATTATATTTTAGTAATTGCAAAATAACTCTGCACGTCAATGTCTAAACACAGACATACACACGGAATTTCAAAGTTTCATTTGCATTTAACCTAGCTCTTCTAACTCTATAATTCAAAACCTCCTTAACTAAACCTTCAATAACTTAAACTATTTAACGTGTCCTTTCGTCTTTATCTTATCGAGAACCTGCTGTATATAAACAAAAGAACAACCGATAATTTGTTTTTACTGATTCGCAACACTACTCCGTGGAACCAGCAGAGGTATTTCTAAACCGATACGACTGGGGAACCTTCATGTAAAGACCGTAACTCTCCCTTAAAGGACACCAACGCACCCGCAGCCCTGCAAACGCCAAGGATGTCCATGGATGGAAGACCACCTAACCTATGTGAGCCTCCTGCTCGTTTGCCACCGTAGCCATAATAAAAATTGAATAACAGACAAGTACAGCGTTGTTACAACGTCCCTACGAGATCTAATCAATACGAATAGAAAATCCTCGGCGGGGATATGATCGATTGCGTTCGGCCTAAATACAGCGACAGCCCTGGGAGAGTTCAAGGGTATACACCGTTTTGCAGTGGATCATAAATTATTTAATAACTACCAATGTCTGCAGAGTTTTGAACAATTCGTTTGAGAAATGCACGAATTTGATATATCAAAAGCAAAAGACATAGGTACTTGCTGGTAGAAAAATAATTTATTAAGCAGTTATATATCATCAGATCTGTGGGAGAGCCGTGCTGAAGCATATGCTGACGCACTAATTCTGCCGGCTCGTTCGAAGTAATTCTACGGGTTCACAAAATACTTCCTTACAGTACTTGTACTATGTCGTTGAGTAAGTGAATCCTCACTCCTCCGATACCCATCGGAGGCCCTTGAAATTGTAAAATTTAAAAAGCCGGCATAACAATCAAAACGCCGACTGTGGCGCTGTTGTCTTTGGGCGGCGGTGTTCTCTTACCATATAGGAGATCTACCTGCTCCGTTGTCCGGTATACCATAACAATAGATATCCGGAACGCATTGTAAGCGTTCTTATTAAGATAACAGATATCGTGTAATGGATGCAAGTTTAAAACATTAAGATTGAATAAATACATTGATAGGACTTGTGTAATTTAATCACATCTTCAGCTGCTGTTTAATGTTTAAGTTTGCAAGAATATGAAACTACTGGCGTCTCGGACTCTTTTATATGTTTTATCAAGCTTTACAGTTTTTTTCTGGAACTCAGTAATTCACTCTTTAGAGCAGCATTGGTAAAAAACCTTATTCAAATATTATTGTTTGACTTACTTAGCAAATCCGGCTACCATGACAAATCCTTTTCATTACTCATATTATTTACAAATAACATAGCTTTTTATTGATGAAATAATTTTCAAGATTGCTTCAGTAGATCTAAAGATTACCCACTATGGCGTCACAAACTCACAAACACTACTTTTTATAAAAGCATAATTGTAAGGAATATGAAATAGTCAACATATGAGTCTAATATACATACAAATAAATAATGAACTTAACACTCACAATGGCAAAACAAAGTTCATAAAGGCTTCCAAATCCAGCTGATCATATGTGTCGACATATATGTGGAGACGTTTTACATGTTTCTTAAATATACCAGAAAGAAAAATGTTCTTTTTAATGTCCTTTACTTTTAGTTTCAATGTGTACCTGGAATACACAATCAAATTGAATATTTGAAAAAATTTCTTATAAGATACCTACATAATCCCAATATGTTTAACTAAATGTCAGCTACTGAATAATAAAAATATATTATGTAAGTTTTAATTAATTTGATTAAAATAAAGCAAATTAAAAACTTTTATAAAGATAAAGAAAAGTATGAGGTAAATTATATTTTATGATGTCTATAGATAAATGTGTAATTATTCTATATAGCTATAATTACAAATAATAATTCAGCACCGGCTGTCTCAATTTTATGGAAACAATGATCTTACTTGCGTACTCCATATAAAAGCATAGCACTGCGCCAGTGTCTACAAGTAGATGTTGCTGCAAGGGCATCCTTTGCAGTTAGGTGATCGAGTATACACCTTAGTGGAAGAAGGGGTAGGTTACCCCAACCTACCGACATCTGTACAAATATTAATATCAAATAAGCTACTTTTCATTTATATCTACTTGGTTTTATGTTTTAGAAATTTAGTCAAGTACTTATTAAAACTATTTAAATTGAATTTGTAAATAACTTTACACTACATATGTTAGCAGTTAGTAAAATAACTCACGACATACGATGACAATTATAAACAAATGATTTGATATTTAAATATTTTCTTTACATTTCCTAAACACACAATAATGATTATTTCGCAAGATTCATTGATCCACGTAAAATACCGCATGACCTTCACCTTAATTCCACAAATAATGCTTCAAAATGTGTACGCATATAAGCAAATAATAACAAGTGACGACACAGCTGGTTTGCGGAATACAAGTGTGACGATTTAACAGCTGTTTCCGAGAAAGTAGGATAGACCTCAACACAAGAAACTGCGCATATTCAAAAAACGCCTATACTTTAGTGAGTGTCTTTTGTGTGACGTTTTTATTTCTTTATATAAATTCTGAAAACTCCATTTATATTTTTTTATATAATAAACGAAGAACACTAATCTATTAAATAATAAATGTTGGAAACTCACCTTTAGCTATTTCCGAAATTAGTTCGTGACACTTATGATTAATGTTGTAAAATTCATTGACAAATAAAAACGGATTTATATTGTAAAACTAATACACGTCCATTATCTCTTTAATTATCGCGTTAAATAATGAAAGGATGAAAATTTAATACTACACTATAATCGGTATCATTTATACGTAGGTACTAGAACTATTGAGTATTGACTTTTTCTGTATATGTCACTGTCAAAAAAAAGTAGTGCTGTTAATACATTTAGGGTCCTCCTCCTACCAACCTCAAAACGTATACGTCTTTCCTTTATGTTTTGTCTCTTAATTAATTTAAATTTTTACATATGAATAATATTGAATTGTAAATTATTAATGTAATGATATAAATGTCATGTAAATAAATTCTCTTTCATTTTTTAAATCTTTCCTATTTATAAATAATATATTCAAACTTATATTGAATAATCTGTTCTCTCTATAAAAAGAAATTTAAAACTAATATTAATAAATTAAATTAATTTTATATCTATATATTATATTGTATTTAAGTTATAAGTTGTATCTTCTATTTTCTAATATTATAAAGGTTCTATATTGTAATATAAAAAAAATCTAAGCTCGAGGTCGAGCTAGAGCTCGATTATGTGTCGTTATTTATTATTATCTGACACTGGAAAAATTGTGATCATATAACACGTATATTTTTTTAGATATCATTATATTAATAAACATTTCTAAATATATTTTACTTGTGGTAACTTTTAAACGGCGCCTAAAAATCAATTTTAAATTTTGACGATTTTGACAGTTTGTATCATACTTCACAATTCAATGATCGCAAAAAAAATTAAAAATAATGGTCCAAATAAGATCTAAATATATTGTTTTTAAGCTGTAATAAATCTATTTCAAATTTCATCACTTGAAGGCAAACCTGATAAAATAATATGCATTACTACATAGAAAAATAGTTACTGTGAGGCTTAAGTTACTTGTTACAAGCTATTATAATCGATGATGTAAGATCATTGAAGGTCTACAGCGCGATCATACGAAAAGAAACATTTGGGTGAATAATCATGGAAAGTGACACTAAGGCTTCCGGAAAATGCGATAAAGATGAAAATGAAAGTAGTTCCCATTCAACGCCAGGCGAACACAAATCCTTCGCCGAATTCGCAAAAGACAAGCTTGATAGCGGTAATTTGTTTTTAATTTTTTTACTCGAAAATTAGCCAAACTAAACATTTTACTCCATATAATTTACTTCTATTTAACATCCTTTTTGAAGCAATGGCGCTTTTTAGTTTAAAAAACAGAATTTTGATTGAAAATTTAAAAAAATTAAGGTTGATCATGCTTTTGAATACTATCTATTTGATTTTGATTTATACATTCCATCAGTACAGACAAATACATTATGAGTATTTTAGCTGGCAGAGAACTGCGAAGACGACTTCCAATGGCTGGCCAAATAGGGGCACATCTTATGCACCCTCGTCGCCTGTTGTTACATTCTTCTCCATCACAACAAGCTGATGTAGTTCTTATCTTCCCTAAAGGTAGAAACTAAATAAATACTAGAAAAATGATTTAGATAGCTAGAAAGAGATTTTAGATATTTTATATTTACTTTGATTATAAATCAGAAATGGTCCACAACACCACACAATACTTAAATATTAAGGGATATCTATTTTATACCTATATTGAGTTCAGAAAGAAATTTTAATGTTTCTGTGAAAAGAATCACATTTCTAAACATTAAAAGAAATTTTACTTCATTGGATAAAAGTGTAGTTGGTTTGTGAAACTGCTATTTGTTCTAATACATTCACATTGTTTTCCAGAATTTTATAATTAGATGTTACTATCATAAAAAGATGACATTAAAAGTTATTTTTGCTAATGTCCAGATTACTGTCATTTCTCCAGCAAATTTTAGTAAAGATTAATGGATTGCCAATTAAAGTATACTGCTGTATTGGGGCACTTTTAGCGATTTTTATAGAATTAAAATTTGTAGTCATTCTAAAGTAAATATAATAAAATATATATAATAAATAAAATAAATATATATATTATAAATATAATAAAGTAAATATAGTAAATAATATATAAAGTATCATTTTATTAAAGAAATAAACCCCCTTTTTATTGTAAAGCAGACAATGGAGCAGGTTTCCTATATGGTAAGAGAACACTGTCACCCATAGACAATCGCATCACAGTTTGCCCATTAATGTTTCAAGTATAGCTACCATTTCATGCTTAGTATTCTGTGAGGCCGTGATACCACTGCGGACGACCCGGTCCAATTAGTGCGTCAGCGCGGCTTTGCCACAGTAAAAACCACCTGGAAGAGAACAGATAATCATTGTTAGTCGTGTGAATTTCGTCATAATTTTTTATGGGATCCTAATTCTGTATTTTCATCTATATATTATTGCAAAAGGTGTACCAGATAGTATGCTGTTGTGGCTGCTTCAGAAACTGCGTGGTAGCCGGCCAAGGTTGAGGGTCTGTGTAAGGCAACACGCCTCATCACAATGCTCGGCGTTCTATATAACGGCTGATGATGATGTGTGAGTATAAAATCTAATTTAATATAATACTTTTATTTATTTAAATGACAAACGAGCCGGAACCTCACCTACGAAAAGCGGTCCTCCGCCCAGTGACATCCCGGACTCTTGTTGGGCAGCGGGTGCGTTGCCGGCCTTTAATGGATGGGTACACTTCTTTCTTTTGAAAGTAAATAGTTCTATTTCCATAATTTTAGTATGGCTTAACTGAAACTTTAAGAGCCTCTTAACTTAACTGTTTAAGCAAGCAAAGCTGATAAGAAAAAAAAGTTTTAATGTGATGGTTACCAGATTAAGTGTGATCTATATAACTTGGGTGTCAAGGAAGATGCTAAAAATTTCGAGTTATTGAGTTTTCGAGTTAACAAGAATTTCGAGATACATAGGATTTATTTTTTATGGTATAGCGGACAACGGAGCAGGTGTGGTATATGGTAAGAGAATACCACCGCCCATGGACAACCGCGCCACAGTTCGCGCATTGGTTGTGTTGCCGGATTTATTTAACTAACTTTTATTTATAAATGTGCGGTTTATAAGAATATTTTTTGTCTTCTGGAGTTAAAGTTAAACAACAATTTGACTTAGATTTATGGTACACATTTATTTATATACTAAAGCTCGAGTAAGACGCGACAATATTTTACTAACTACGACTTACGGAGTCTTGTTTATGAATTTCGTATTACATAGAATAAATATTCTTATGAACGCTTCGTAGGGAAATAACATATTGTTCGAGTTACAAAGTATAATTAACTGGAGATACCGCGTATTTAGACTTGCAGCGGAAGGGAATAGCATTTTTTTCGACTTAGTAAGGAGTTTGAATAAACGAGGATCGATTTAACGAGATTTCACTGTACATTTCTTTTTGTATTACTTTTTTTAGTTTGTTATTATTTAAGTTACACAGAGAAATACAAAAATATTAATGCTATGAAACTTCATTATGTATGAATCATACATTGATTGATATTAAAACTAATCGTTGCAAATTTCGTAACCTGCGATCATATAAGTATATATTATATAGTATGATATATGAGAAAATGCTGTGAAGCGCCGGCTTAGAATTACGCTTCCTCATATCGTCCCTGCATCGCATTCCGTGGGTGTCATAAGAGGCGACTAAGTGACAAATACTTATGACTTATATACATATACTTATATTATATATTCTTATGATATTATACTTGTATATATACTTATGACTTATGACAAATATCCCCATGGAGATCCTTAGAGGAGGCCTATGTCCAGCAGTGGACGTCTTACGGCTGATATTATGGTGCGAAAATAAAGTTTTTTTTACCGTTTGATCTCAGAAAGTGATTCGCTCGAAAAACTGTACCTTCAATATTAATATTTATTTCTACAACTAAATTTTACGATACTTAAAACAATTTTCAAGTTTCTATAAGTATCTATCCAAGGAAGAATCAATTGTAATTTTTTCTTCAATTCATTTATGTTGTGTTACACATTCACACCAATTTTCAGGTGTATGTGAATTTCTAACCGATCGTGTCTAATTTGACCTGAATATAGAGATAATCTAATTTTTCTTAAATGAAAATATAATTAATTTAAAAGTTCTAATTAATACGAAATATGTTATTTTTATGGACCGGGTTTTCCGTTATGACAACCAAGACGGTTATCGTTATATTTCAGTTAGTCACGCGTGTTATATGAAATGACTGTTGTATTGATTTCCTGAGACTCGAAAATGTTTTTATTGTATAGCTGAGAATTGTTCACACTGGCCGTGACGGTATGACCGTCGCCCATGGACGAAAGACACCACAAGACCACACTTTTTTTTGATGCCTGCATTTTTCCAGCTAAAGCGATACTTAGTGGAACATTGGTATCCTTATTCATTCAGCGATACACTGTATAAGTATGCAAGTTCTGTTTTTTTTTAATGAAACCGGAGTCTAATGCTCACCTAGGATAAGCGGGCTTCCGCCCAAGGACACCCCCAGCCCTGCTAGGCCGCGGGTGCATTACCGGCATTATTGGGATAGGTTTTTTGCAGAAGACTCCAAACATTATCATCTATTTGATAATTAAAGCAAGACATCTTTTAAGCATTACGAGACCCGCCCTTATTCTAATTAATTTTATTCGAATAATTTTAGCGCTTGGCCTTGCGTGAATTTAATTATGTTCATTGTTTGGGGTTTTTTGTCTAGATATTGATTTCTATCGCCGAAAACTTTTAATAGCTTGCCTTAATTTTGTGTAATTGGGTACACGTACATAATATGTATTATTTTCTATAGGCAACAGACTAAATGCAATCAAAAACCATCCTAGACCACCTCCAGTTAAAATCTTGTCGAAGTAATTGAGAATCGTAACACTTTATAATTTTAATAATTTAATAAACAACCCGTGGAAGAGCCATGTTGAAGCATATGCTGACGTACAAATTGGGTCGGCTAGTTTGAAGCGATACCGCGGCTTCACAATGCTCGACGTGAAATGGTACTTGTACTGTTTCCCGAGTGAGTGAGGTGATCGTAGGTACTTGAAATTATACCGCTTAATCTGCACAACCGCTTATCCGTGGGCGGCATTGATCTTTTACCATAGATTTTCCGCCTGCTCCAATGTTCACTATACCATAAAAAATCTGTAGTTTCGGAGTATATTGGGATCAAATGTAATTTATATCATTAATATTATGAAAATTAAGGTCTGAATATTTGAACTCATGTCTTAATGCCTTTGCTAAGCACTTAATTCCCATAGCAAATATTGTCAGCTTGCCAAACTATGTGTAATGTTGCAGACTGCTGCAAACAGCAGAGGAGATACATTTGCCAAAACAGCTGAAGCCGGAGTTTGGCGGCGGTTACAAAGAGTTCACTGTTCGCGACATGCATTGTTTTCAGAAGGTAACTTCTACTTGTATTTGCTTGAATGGTAAACTACTTTTAAGTATTGTAAATCGTTTGGAGTTTAGATCAATGGAGCGCCACAATCGGCGCTTTGATAGTGTCGCCAGCATTTTACACCGCTTTAATGGTGTAAATACACATTCAGCGTAGAGCGACTCGAATTATTGACGACCAGATCCTTTCAGATCAGCTTGACTGTTTGGCGTTGCCTAGAGAGGTTGTTTCGCTCGGCATCTTCTATCGCATTTATCATTGAATCTGTTTGAATTGATACCTACTGCTGAATTTTACCATCGAACATCGAGACAGAATACAAAGATTCATCGTTATCGCCTCGATGTCGTTCCACAACTGAGCGTTTTTCCAGGGTATTTCCAAACCAATACGACTTGGGGACCTACAAGAAAAGAGCGTACATATTCTTTAAAGGCGACAAAGCACTCGTGTCTTTGTAAGGACTAGGGGTTCTCATCGTTGGAGAACCGTTCTTGCTCGTTTCTATAAAAGAAAATAAGGTCAAGGGCCTCCGATATCCTCACACACTCAGCGAAATACAGTACAATTTATTCATGCTGGTATTCTGTGAGCCCGTGATATCGCTTCAGACGAGCCGGTCCAATTAATGCGTCGTGTATGCTTCAGCGTGGCTAGCCTGCGGCATTGTTGATTTTATTTTAAAAATAAGAATTTTCCTAAAACCAGCAAATCCGACATTATTT
>DWCF01007810.1:0-10120 GCA_018230265.1 Delias oraia
TAAAGTCTAAAATCTTTAGATGCATTTCATACATTGTTATTTCCTTTCAAAACATGAATAACGCTGACAGCTCAATTGTAGTGAGTTTTTATTTAACGACCACGATTATTATCAGATTTGATTTTGACATATTTTTCTATTACATAACCCAACAGTTATTTTAAAATCACCGAAATTATCATGTTATATAATACCTAATAATAACCTTATTGAAGTGACAGAATACGAGTAGAGAGTACGAGAATACGAGAGACGTAGTAGATTTTTTTTATAGACCATTTTTAATAATCCATTAAATACATTTAGTTTTTTATGTTGCATACGTAAAGATAAATATTATAGGAAAATATATGTTATTATCTTTGATAAAAATTTAGGACAAATAAAATCTAGATATTAAAAGAACATATATAAATATTCTAGTTTAATCAGGGATAAATGGAGCAAAAATATTTATGAGCTGCTATCAAAAAATTATATTAAACCTCATTATAAAAACGTAGTTTTGTTACTTTTCCTTTCGGATTCATTGAAATTAGATTCTTAGTGATACCATACACCGGTAATGAATAGAAAGGCTTGAATATTACGTATAAGAAGAAAAATTTGAAAAACAAGTACCTACAGATGATTGAAAGTTACGTATAACCGGTCACGTGGTGAACAGGTTCGATTCCCGACCGGATTCCATATAAATAATATTGTTAAAAGCAAAGGGTCAGCAGTTTAGTGTGTCGTGTTGCAACATACATGTAAACATAAGGACATCGCGTTTTCTAGTAGCGTCAGCAAATTAGGCTGCTTATTGTTTTGATAAACCTTTATTATTAAGAAATATCTAGTTATGTGTACAAAATACTATTTTTACTTTATACATTTAAATGAAAAATACATATTTTAATACTGTTAAGTGTTTGATGCTCTGGCTTTAGGTTTATTTCGTTATTAATTTTTATATTTGAAAACGGATGACCTATTTCCGTTTATTTATTCGAAAATCACGTATTTAAATGGCAAAGTATTATATCGCCAAGATTTTCGTTGTGAAATCACCACTGTGTTTCTTTTTGACAAATTAACGTAATTGTTAAATTTTCTAATTATCTTTATCTATCGAGACAACATTCGCCTTTTGCGTATTAACATTGTTTTTATTTGCTATCGCTACAAAGGTGTCATGTCCATTGACAATAATAAAAGATTGGTATATACGTAGGTATTACTTCACTAGTGATTCGCTATCTTTTCACTAAATATTTCTGCTTGTAGCCAGCCGAGCCAACGTATTTCGATAGCACCTTTACATATATTATTCCTATATATTTTTGAAAGCCAGAGTTAGTTTTTGATATTTATTTAATCATAATTAATTATCAAAAGATTGGAAGAAGAATTCATAAAGGAGTTGTTAAGGGATTTTGTTGATCGATTTAGTCTTTGCTACTGCTATAGAGAATGGAATATTTAAGCCTTTATTTAGCATTTTTTATTTTTTATACGTGAGAAGTTCTTTAGCCAACCAAGCCAAAACTAAGTATTTGTTTTTTATTATTTTTTAATGCTACCGTAGAAATCGAAATAGTAAAAATGTTTACAAAATTATACAGAGTGATTAGACATACATAATTTATTACATAAAGTAGGATGTAATCAAAACAAATGGTTATATTAACATAGTAATAATTAAAAATGACAATGGATCAATTGAATGCTCATTCGCACGGTAAAAAATCCTTACAAAAAATAAGTTATTGCATTTATTATATGAAAATGTGTAATTCTAGTTGTAATCATTTGTTAATTTTGTGAATGTCGTAATTTTTACGACTTTTTAAAAAGAGACAAATATATAGTTTCTATATTTTTCTCACTTGGAGGTGGCTTATATCATATTTATCATTACTTCATAAGGTATTTAAGATTTTAACTATTGAAAATTGGAAATTATATTTTCCAGCTAAATGCAAATTCCATAATTGCATGTGAACTATGAAATTTTCTTCTGTTTTTTATTTTTTGTATCGTTATCGTTAAATTCCTGATATTATTAATTAGTTTACCGTATATACGATATAAAATTATTTATTTGTTATTTATATATATTAAATTCTCAATACCTTGAGATAATATGAGCAGTTTGAGCGTTGTGAGCATCTAGTAGAACGCACCAGATATGGTAACTATGGTCTATGGGTTTTGACAGTTTTTAAGTGCTACTTCTTTATATAAAATGTTTAAAAAATCTAAAAATTAATATTTTCATATCAATTCGTTGAAATACGTCGCACTGAGTTCTTCAAACACTCTAATGTAATCTAATACAATCGCTTTTAATGTCTCATGGATTAAACGGACTAATGGCTACAATTGTTTCCTAGTAATAGTATATTAAATAGATCTTCGTAATCACACTTAATGTATAATGGGTCTTAGAAGAATCTAGGTTTTAATTTCTGACTTGACTGCTCTAAGACAAAAGCTAAACATTTTTATTATTAATCTTCTAAGTGCGCTATAAATATATTATATATTTTTACTCAGTGTGAAATGGTAGTTGTACTTCAAATGGTGCTTCTACTGTGTTTCGTGAGTGAGGATATAGGAGACCCTTAAAAATGCCGGCAGCGCGACCAATGTGCGGACTGTGGCGCAGTTATTCGTGAACGATGGTCTTCTCTTACCATAAAAGAAACCCACCTACTCTGTTATACGCTATTCCATAAAAACAATACATATTTCTGATTTAATTGGTTTAGTAATGTAATAATTATTTGAAAATCGTCTCCATTGATGAATACTTGTGATCGCTGCCCCAAACCTCCTTGGTTCAAAGCTAAGGTAAATTTCGGTTTTGATCTCACTGCGTACGTAGACAGAAAAATATTCGTACCATGCTTACATAAATTAAATTTTGGTATAGAGAATTAAAAATCTCAAGGTTTTTGATTTTATCTCTCCTAATTAAAATTAAAGTTGTCAAAATAACGCAGAAGATCTAGGTAAAAAAACTTGTTTTACCAAGATGCAAGAAAATGTAAGCCTACAATAAGTTGGCGCCACAAACTACCAACATTAAGAAGCTAATATGCCGAACATTAATTCAATACATAAATCACAGATAAAATTGGTATTTAAATTATGTTAAGTCGGATAGTATACAATCGATCAACGTATTCAAATTTTCCTACTTGCAACACACATGACACTTGTCAAAGGTCATTTTGAAACCATAGATTAAGTAAAATCAAGCGTAACACATGTTTAGTAAGCTGTTTATCGATCAAATTAATATTGTAAGCATGATAGACATTTCAGATTTACAAATATATGTAATTTCTGTGCTGAAAGTAAATTATGATCAAGAAGCTTACCTCATTGTTTGTGAATTGTAACAAAATCAACTGTGAACAACAATGAATTGTAAAAAACATCACACGGAAAGAAAATAGGATGAAATTATGTCATCCATAAATATATTTATAATGCGGATTAGATAAGTGATTTAAATCTTAATATTTCGCACTGTACAAAGTAGACTCATTATGCAAATCCATCCACGAATAGATTCATAGATTGCACAAAATGACTACATACCCGTTCATTTCGAAATATTTCAAATATCTTTTTGCTCTGTAACATGTCTAAGTTTGGTAAATTATACATGACATTGACAATTACAAACATTTAACTCTGAACATCTGTTGTGAAATTATTTTTCTTATATGCTGTACATGTGCGTACGGTTAGGTTTTAAAAAGATGTACCAAATAGAGTCGAAATAATATAATATAGTTTTTAAGGTTCATTTAAAAAAAATAAAGTTTTTAATTTCTTTTGATAACATATAACGTATTTTCTATCGGTGATGCCATAATTGTTAAATAAAGGAATATTAGAAAAGACTCATACTTTAAGTTATTAGAGTCCCGTAAATAATTGATATCATTGATATCTCAATCTAACCAATTAATCAATAAAACATATATTTAATTAATATTACCATATTATAAATTTTATTACTTCACAATATCTTAAATCAAGTAAGGCTGGATCGACTGTTTACGGTAATAGATAGATTTTATCGTATAAATCTTGTCGAGAAAGACGCCATATTGATTTATTTGACATTTCGTGTTGCAAGATGCGAAAATGGCGAATTCTCATGCATTCAAAAGGATAATAGAGGCTGCTTAAAATGTTTGACAGCTGTCACTGTCAAGTTTTAATGGCGATTATTTGCAAAGTTTCGATTCACGACGCGCATCCCACACGGCGTAAAGGTTGTGCAGGAAACATGTTACGTAATTTTAAAAATATTAGTTAAATTAGACATTATTATTCCATTACTGCATAGCGTTCAATAAATCGGACGCCAATAAAATTTTATTTAAGGAGTTATATATATTTTTAACAGTAGTGTAATATATATTTGAAGTGGTAATACTGTTGGTATGACATTCCGGCTATAAAATGATACATATAAATATACATGACGGACTATAAAATCTAAACTTTGATATTGATTAAATATTTTATATAATTTAATGGTCAAATATACTCGAATGTGTACATTTATGTACTAATGGGTCAAAATTACATAATAATAGATGTATTATTATGCAATTTTGACAACAAGATATTGACTCCGTAAACACTACTGTAAGTGGTGTTCTTTATATAGGATCAAAGTTTTAAAGTGTAATTTGTATAGTGGCGTATAAAAAAAATCGGGATGGTAAAAAATACCAAAACACAGATTACTATTACATGGACTATTAAAACTAATATTTCCCTTTAAAGATAGTCTTACTAAGTTGTCTTCGGATAGGCTCCATTTCTTACTAATCATCATTTACAGATATAGGTATTAACAATTTTTGCAAAAATTGTAGTCCTAATATAATAAGCGCTGATCTCTCATAAAATGGTTAGCCTCGTACCTAAATGGTTTTAAAAGTGACCATGAAGCGAAGGTATTGGGTTCGAACGCCGGTGCGGATAGTTATAATTTAATTTATAATTTATTCGATCTCTGGAAGGGTGTGATAGTGGCCGGGCGAGTGTCTATTTACTGTCGCACCTATGGGAGAGCCTTGTTGAATCATATTCTGACGCACTAATTGGCCCGGCTCGTCCAAAGTGATACAACGGGCTCACAGAATAATCAGCGTAAAACGGTACTTGTACTGTGTTTCACAGAGCGAGTCATAATATATCACAGACCCTTAAAAGTGCCGCTAAAAACGAAAAAAGCCTGCAACACAATAAATGCGCGGACTGAGGTGCGGTTGTACTTGGCAGCGGTGTTCTCTTACCATATAGGAGACCTGCTCCGCTGTTCGCAATAGAATATAAAAACAATCATAAAATTTCAATAATGTTATAACTTACGTTTCACGTGCTTTTAGTAATATATAACACGGATCAAAGGTGAAATTGAAAATATTTCGTTTGCTAAGTCGCTTACATAAGCGAAATGCGCTTGAGATGATTAAAGTTTCAATGTAGACGTTGACAGATGGGCATCGAACTGGAAATGAGCGGGCCATTCGTGTACAGTCGAGAGAAACGTGCCTACACATTTATAAACATATATATAACCTTTATTTATATATATGATTATATATACATATATATAACCTATTAGTTTATAATTAAAACTTGACAGTGGCTGGGTGAGTGTCTTTATACTGTCGAACCCGTGGGAGAGCCATGCAGAAGCTTATGTGGACGCACTAATTGGTCGGGCTCGTCCGAAGTGATACCACGAGCTTATAGAATACTCAACGTGAAACGATACTTGTACAGTGTTTCGTTGAGTGAGTGACGATATCGGAGGCTCTTAAAAGTGGCGTAAAAAGTCGGAAACACAACCAATGCACGGATTGTTGCACGGTTCTCAATGGGCGGCGGTGTTTTATTACCATATAGGTGAACCACCTATTCCGTTGTAAGCTATGTTATGCATTTGACAGATGTATAAAAATATTTTATTATTTACACAAAGAAAACTTTCTAAATAAAAAAGTAAAAACCTATATTGTGTAAAAGAAAAACCAAAACATTTATATAATTCTAAATTAATATAGGGTCTAAAATAGAAAAAGTTAAATCAACATTAAAAGCGTTTCTGTTCTGTACAATCTATATTAGTTTTGGTCGCGATATTGCTTTTATCGTCCGTCAATAAAATTTACAGTGAGATTGGTTTTAAATGTTATTTAATTGTTATAATGTCGTCTCATATCGTGATGCATTTTACCATATATACTATAAGTAACTTGTTTAAATAAGAAAAACATCTTCACAGTACCAGGTAATATAGAGAATTTAACACACACACAAATATTAAAACAACATTTATCTACGATCGTTCAATTTCTATAAAAATTGGGAACATGGAACTCTTCAACTCGACTGTACACTAGCCAAGTTCAAGAAATGTATGCCATCAGCTGACCTCTCAGGTTAACAATTGAAAACAGATTCTAATGCCATTATATAAACTATATTTTTCCATAGCAAAGATATTACAACACAGTCCCCTTGCATAACGCGTGTTGGGAGTGCGAATTTGTATGTAAACGTTACATATTGTTTATCTTGCGTGCGTAATGTCATCGTCCGCCATTAATATAGTAATTTCTAACAAGATTTGGTTTTCTTCACCTTAACCATCTTAACCCGTTTTATTTATTATTGATGTAATACAATAAATATTCTATATATATCGATGAAATGATTTAAAAATTAAATTTGAATCATGTTTTTTCTATGTTTATACTTTTAGTAAAGTTACTAGTATATTTAGGCTGTAGAAAATTTATTTATTTTTTTAAAAATTTATTCATTTTTAAATGTAGTATTATAGGCGTAGTATTTTTAGGAGGTTTGTGTACTTATCACAATTACCATTTTACAAGTTTGGGAAAAACGAGTTAAAAAGATTTTTTGAATTTTGTTAAAAAAACACGTTTAAAATATGTTTTTCGAAATTGTGTAAATGTTACAAAATGTGGTTTTTTAGTATGTTTGTATACAGCAAATTAAAAATTTTAATGGATATGTTTAATAATTTGTATATTTCTTTTCAACTTAGCAAAAAATACCGTGAAAAGAGAAATACTATGTTTAAAAGGCACATATAACCATAATGCCTTTTCAATGTAAAATTTTGAGTAAAAATTTAAAATGTTACAATAAAAAGGCTTATTCATAGGCTTATTGATATCCGTGATATTTAGGCATAACATACATAACCGATTTGACCGCAATACAATAATATGTATCTATGTTAAATAAGACCTCTTACGTGCTTATAAATCAAGTAAAAATTAAATACAGTGCTACGTAAAACATGTGGAACTGCGTAGCAGATTTTTCACCTGTGAGAGAGTCATATGGAAGCAAAGGCTGGACCGAAATGATACCATGAGCTCACTGAATACTTATCGTAAAACGCTACTTGTACTTTGTTGAACTGAGTGAGTAAAAATATCAGACGCCATTGAAATGATACCGTTTAAGCACTGTAAAAAGATGGCTAATAAAAAAAGCGCGAATTGTGTCGCAGTTGTCCATGGGCGGCAGTGTTCTCTTACCATATACGACACCCACTGCTCTATTGTTCGCTGTACCATAAAAAAAATAGTTTTCTTATTTAAATGGCATATTCAATTATTATGTACATGTAATATCGAAAATAAAAAGAGTTGAGTTTAGTTTAGTCAGGTAGTATTTAAGTCTAGCTGTAAGATACGATATCTGGAGTGTATGAGTGCGAGAGAGAAAGAATGAGAACGAGAGTATGTACTATGGTACTCAGGTATGATTTTGGAGAAATGCTAGAGTAAGTACGAAGAGTGGAAAAAAGGGACGAGTGCTGAGGGTCAGTTGACCTGAGGGTGAAAGTTCGTTCTATACGACAAAGACGTGCTATTTTTCTTGTAAGACATTGTTTTAAATAAACTTAGAATTACTTTGGATTCGACAAATCATTATTTCTATAAATGAGAACCTTTATCCCTTTTTATCTATCTACAAGGGATATCACATATAAAATAAATTTTGTGTTACAGAAACAGTATTGCAGCATCAACACGGAAATCTGCTGTCGTCTTGAAGTCGCGTCCGTCAACAACTTCGGCCAGACCAATCTATTTCAAACCAACAAGGGCTTCGGCAATGTAGCAACTGTTGCCCCAATACCAGATCTAATAAACACCGACTCATACTCAGCCGGAAGCGAAAACAATGGCATTTTCCGGCCCGGAGTTGTAGGCCTTAAACCTGGTATTCCATACCTTCCACCGATCGATAATACCGATGTGCCAAGTAATATTATCCCATCTACATTCCCCCCACCTATCGTTTCGACTCCACGCCCTCTCCCCCCACGGCCGTTACCTCCACGCCCGATAATCCCCATCGTTCCTGTAACATCCACCGCTGGTCCCGGGTATTTACCACCGATAAGCGGGCAACCGAGTAACAACAGAGAGACGATTGTAAGCCCTAATCCTCCACCAGACAATCCCCAATCTTTAATTGAAGATCAATTTCCTACTCCAAGTAAGTATACATTATTATAATTGGTTTAAATTAACAACATATATAATGATGGAAAACTGTTGTGAATTCGATAGCTATAATAATTTTTAGGAGCCTCGCAGCTAAATGCTATTATAAGTCTAGCATGAAGCGAGAGTTAGGTGGGTTTGAATTCCGGTCTGGACAATTATAATTTATTCGGTCTCTCAAAGGGCTTGACAGTGGACGGGCGAATGTCCAATAGTGTCACATCCGTGGGAGAGCCATGCTGAAGCATATGCCGACGCGCTAATTGGACCGGCCCATCCTAAGTGATACGGGTTCATAGTATACTCAACGTGTAACGGTTCTTCTACTGTGTTTCGCTGGTTGAGGATGTCGGATGCCCTTGAAGCCAGCAACATAAGCCATGCGCGGAAAGTGGCGTGGTTGGATGTCCGTGGACAGCGCTATTTCTAACCATATAGGAGAACCATCTGCTCCATTGCCCGCTATACAATAAGAGTTTTTTTTACTTTTCTTACTAAGATATACAAATGCTCCTACAGATGAAAACTCTGCTGGCTGCGCCGCAGCGCTCAAATGCACACCGATTGAATTCTGTACAGCCGACGGAATTATTTCTAATACCACAGTTATCCTCACACGAGACCAAGACGCGTATAGAGTACCACTTACTGTAAGTTCAGAGCTAACGAGATTAGCGAGTTTTACTTAATGGGGAAAGAACATTTTGAAAAATATTAACCTGGATGTGTTACTGGAAGGTCTATTATGATCGAGAATGGAATTGGATGCGACCGTACATTGACTATTATTACTTTTTTATGGATACGGTTTATCAAAACTGCCTTGTTCACCTTATAGTTTGTATACATCCTTTAACATAGGCACTTTAAAACAATATGTTTAAGTATCGGCCCTCTTTAAATCCCTTTATTCGATACAGGTTATATATTTAATTAAATGAAATGATGTATGTTAGTCTTACAAGCTTGAGATTTCTGGTTTAAGCCTATTTTGGGTTTGTAATATTTGTATAAGTCCAAGATGCGTATTAAGAAACGGGATGTAAATAAAGTACCACTCTATACACGACGTTACGTATGGAATAGGATCCGTTAAGATTAACAAAAGAGTCAGCTAATAAGATATAATTTATTATTCACAGGACTGTAGAGATTTGGAGACTGGCCGTTTTGGAAAATGTTGCCGGGATCCATACTACACGGACCCTTGGCCAACAAACCAGTTGGGGAAATGGGTTCCCGGAGTGTTCGGTGGTAATGATGGTAAATACGTCCCGGACCGCCCCAATGGCAACAATGTCAGACCCGTCACCCCGCCGACTACTGGATCTGTGGTTTATCCAATCTTTAGGTAAATTTTACTTCTATAGAGCAATAGATTATAATATAAAATATAGACAACGGAGTAAAATATAGGCGGGAATACGTGGGAGAGCCATGCTGAAGCATATGTGGACGCACTGATTGGGCCGGCTCGTTCGAAGTGATACCACGGGATCACAGAATACTCAGCGTGAAACGGCAGTTGTACTGTGTTTAGC
>DWCF01007811.1:0-10120 GCA_018230265.1 Delias oraia
AGGAGTCCCGCCTGGTCCCTTATTTACTATATAATAAAGTTCTTTTCATTAATATAGAATTCGTCGGACCTACGACACTATTAAATACAGGCTAAAACCTGAATTCATGACACAACTGTTAGTCACTAAAATAGATTTAGTCACATGGTTACGCGAGATTAGTAATATTTAGTAACATATAAAGTATACTCCAAGTTCACGTAAACAATAATAAATGTTTTTATTTAACGCAATGAAACATTGGATAACATCGGTGTTTGTCAAGATGTCTTAATTACAATAACCGGTTGATGTTTACGAAGTCAAAGAGAGTTGTCCACGCTCCTATCACGTGTTTCATACAAGTTTTGCCTAGGCAAGTCAACGACCTTTTCATGATCAATTTCACAGAGAGAGATTTCCAATTGCTGTAGGTTATTCAAAACAATTTTACGCCTTTCATTGGTGACGAATTCTTTTTTAAAACTCCACATGCCTGTATAAAGAAATAATAATCTAAAAACGTATGACGTTCTTTACTTTTATTTGATAAAACCATGTTTGTTTATGTAGCATTAATAAGGTAACTTTACGACATGTTTTTCGCGATTGCATTGCAATGAATTTTACATAGATTTAGAAAAAAAGCAAGAAAGGAAGCAATTTATTTATTTGTTTTATGCATTATGTTTTTGTAATGTAAAAATTCACAGATTCATAATGTCATTTCTTAGATATATATGATAATAGGGACCAAATATTTAGCACGCTTTAAAATCATGATAACTGACAGTTAAAGTAAAATATGGAAAATAGATATACAGGGGGTCCTGTATAACAATATTTTAATGAGATGATGTTAAAGTTATCCGTTCTTGCATCATGCGGTTTGTCCAGTTTGAATGCAGAAGTCATTTATGGAAATATTTGCTTAACACATTGAATTTATGTAATAAAATATATAATAACAACATCTGATTGAAGGATAATGGTTATATAAATAGTATGAAAAGTTGTCGATTTGTAGGCTTCATATAATTAAGATGAGGTTGACATTTTATAATATAATAATATTTATATCTGTATATAAAAATCTGGTTTTTGTAAACAAAGAACAATAATAATATATGTATATTAAATTCATTATAAACATGTAAGATATATTTAATAAAGGGGATTTTAAATAGTTTGTTAAGTAATTGTTTTGAGTATGAAATCGATTTAGGTTCCATTTATAATTACAAATATAAATTACTTTTTATATGTACAAATGAACTAATCTCTGATGGAATTGATTAGCTTATTCCGTACATACGTATGTACGGAGTATTAATGTTGTTATTTATTAGAAAAATATTAAGAGTTGGGTCAATAATAAAAATATAACTTTTTATTTCAATTAATTTCAGGCTAGCTAAAAACCTGTGCACCCGAAAAGGCAGCCGTCGGGCTAATACCGGTAATCGTCTAGAACACGCAGTGCTTACCCACATCCAGCACGTACCATAGACGACCAGCCCTAAGCTTCCCTCACCCAACATCAATCATCACATTACCGATCACATTCACGATGGCCCGTGGAGACGAATGCAATATAGCGACCAAGAATTCCTTTCTCAAACAATTTGAAATTCCGATGCCTATGAAGTAAGTATTTTTGAAAATGAAAAATCCGTAATATAAATCAGCCAGCAGATGCGTTTTGAAAAAGCAGTACAATATACACGATCTAATCCAAACCATACAATACTAGTTAATACACAAGATGACATCGGTGTTTATTCGACTGTGAGACATAAATGGTGTTCTTTTATTTATATTTTTTCCGTTTAATCTCTTTTGAATATCAAATCTTTCATTTTCAGAAAACCACCCATTATTAAACCTCAACCAGCTAAAAATCAAGAACAAAAGAACTACGGCGCTTGGGGCTCCACATTCAAGGACAAGAAAACATTCACGGACATGCACTTTTGCTAAACTCATCTTTTCATAATCATCTCTGTCGCTTAAAATTAATCGTCATTGAACCTCGTATAGTTTTAAAGCTCCAACCAAAATGTATCAAATCAGCAAATAAATGTTGGTTAAGTGTTTGTGGCGTTAAGCATTTCTTCTTCGTATTTACTCACATCTTATGGTAAAGGTATCGCGTACTAACAATCTCATGTATCGAATCAATATAATAGATTAAAAACCATCACCATCGTTCAATCTTTTTGTTATCAACCCATTTAATGTGTAGGCTGTCAGAAAATGACAGACTTTTCAACCACAATAAATTGATTTACCGAAAGTTAAAGTAACTAATAGAAGTTATACAAAACAATTTTGCTACCGCCGAATTACACAGAATTTTATGTTCACTCAAAATGAGATTTTAATGACGTCCCGCGGGCCTTTGATAGAATAAATTAATATTTTATATGTATTAAATCGTTTATGAAAATTAATGGAGGCATCAATGGCCGACAAAAAAGACCGATTAACTGACTAGAATTTGAGTCTCAGGAAGTCTAAATCTGACGTTAAAGTATAAAAAACCTGACGCTGGAGATGTCTTGATTACCCTGCAAACCAATTCAAAATAACAGAAATATTCAATACAAAATTAGCAATTGTAATCTCATAATAGTATTTACTGAATATGTTTGTTAAGGAATATCAAACAACAAAGATGTGTGAATGCGTACTTTAAATGGAATTATGTTCTCGCGTAAAACAGTGTCGGCTCATCGTACCGCCATAGACACATTCTGTTCTAATTAAGATTCTGCGACTTTGAATATCTTTGTCTCGCCTCGTTGACCTAAAAAGCTGGCATGTTACATTCAAACACGTTGTTTTTGTTGACCCTTGAATATTGTACAGCGTCTTTTAAGTGGGTCTTGATGTCAGCGATAACTTGCACAACTTATTACGAATGGCTAAGAAAATAAATATACTTTTAATAATAAATTAGCTCAAATTATCTTTACATAAAAATAGAAATATAGACATCTGAGTCCGTTCAACACCTCATATAGATGAAGAGATGGTAAATGTTAATCCAGAGGCTCTATGCAAAACATCAGGCCATATATTGCATCGCGCGACAGCCAGACATGTGTATATTGGCGGAATTTCAGGGTATTAGACAATATATCTCGTTCTGTTACGAGTATGAAAAAGAAACCTTTGTAGTATTTTCCAATTTAAATGAACATTTTTCCGACACCGTCCCGACCGAATTTCTTTAGCAGCGTCATTCGGTAATCTAAATATTCCTGTAAAATATTGTTTTATTATATTTTTTTTATATCGTCTCTATTATATTCTATTAAATTTTATATATAAAGAAATAATGTAAAAACCAATACGGTATATTACCTAAGTATAATGAAACATTGTGAGAATATTAGAAAGTTTAAATTAGTCCCTTTTTGATCTTTTGATTGGTAAAATGTAAACTAATGTAAAGACAGTATTATTGGTATTTTGGCTTCTTTTATTTTTTTCATCTCCAATCCTATGTATTCTAATGCGAATTGACGCCGTAACTTTATTTCTGGAGCTTTATATAAGGTTCCCACTTATACAAAACGTTAGGCTCATTAAATTCATATTTAGTATAATTTATCCTTTATCTAGAGCATTATACGATTCATTTGTCAATAATTCAGACAGCTTTTGTGAGCAGGTGCACAATGTGAACTGATATAATCTAAACTTTATTAAATATTTGTTTTAGCGCTTCCATTTTGATGAATAAAAATTATAATAATATTAAATCTTAATTAATTTCTCCATAAATATTATTATATACGTATAATACATAATAATTAATAAAAAATAATTCCACCCGCCATGCTGAAGCATATGCGGATGCACTGATTGTGCCGCCTCCTCCGAAGTGATAGCACAGGCTCACAGAATACTCAGCGTGAAACGGTACTTGTACTGTGTTTTGTTGAGTGAGTCAGGGTATCGGAGCCCTTAAAATGCCGCTTAAGAGATGTAAAAAGCCGGCAATACAACCAATGCGCGGACTATGGCACCGTTGTCCACGGGCGGCGGTGTTCTCTTACCGACCTGCTCCGCTGTCCGCTATACTATAAAAAATAAAAAGTAGATAGGAATGTAAAAAAAATATTGTTTGTGATATAATGGCATAAAAACGTTACAGAGACTTAATAGATAAAGGACATACCTTTAAGACTACATAAAGAAAATATTAAAAATGTTTAAAATAGACACGAATTATAAAATATATTGTAACAAAATAAATTATATAGTAAACTTTACACCAAAACCTTATACTCTGATTAAAAGACTCATGACAAACTAATAAATTCAGCTCAAATCAAATACATACTTGTAAGCATTACTGAGAACTAGCAAATATTAGGAGGTATACAGATAAATGCCTATTGTTGGGATATAATGACGCATTTTATGTCTCATTTAAGAAAAGGGTAATGCAAATTTTATAACTCATTTAGAGACTTTTAACTCTAAAACTTTTTGTTTGGTTTTAAATTTTAATATAATATAATAATATTAAAATAATAAATGGAATATATTTTAAATAATTAAATTTATTTTAATATTTAAATTACATTTATTATTTTAATGTTTTTAACCTTAATTAACAAGACTATAAAAACACATAATTAACAATTAACATTAAATTTTCTTATAATAATAACTATTGACATTAAAAACGATTTTAATTATATAAAATACAATTTATAAAATGGTTGTGGTGAGACTTTAGAAAAATAAAGTGAAGTCAGCATTGCGTCGAATCATACAAAATTCACTGTACCCGCTTCTTGCCTTTTGAATTATTTAAATGGTCTTGAATGAGTATTGAGTATAATTCAGAAGGAAAATTCAACCACTTTGAATATATATATATATATATATATATTAGATATATAAATAAATAGCTTATTAGTTGAATATTATCGTATGTCAGTATAAATTTCATAATTAAAATTTTTCATCCGTGTGAGAGCCATTGAAGCATTTGTGGACGCACTGATTGGGCCGCCTCGTCCAAAGTGATACCACGGGTTTACAGAATACTCAAAGTGATATGGTACTTGTACTGTGTTTCCCTGAGTGAGTGAGGACTTCGGAGGCTCTTAAAAATGTCGCTTAAGTGACGTAAAGAGTCGGCAACACAACCAATCCGCGGAATGTGGCGTGGTTGTGCATGGGCGGCGGTGTTATCTTACCATATAGGATATATATATATACCCACCTGCTCCGTTGTGAGCTATATTATAAAAAAATATATGATAATGTAGTATTACTAAAGATATAAATAAATAACATTCTTACAATAAATCTGTTTCAATACAGCATAAAAATGTTCAAACAAGCAATGTTAAGAAATGAAATATGAAACATTTATTATTATTTTTTATGGTATAGTGGACAACAGATCAGTGTCCAATATTGTAAAAGAACACCGCCGCCCATGGACAACTTTTCCACAGTCCGCGCTTTGGATGTCTTGCCGGCTTTTTCCACAGCTGAAGCAACATTTTTAAAGATCTCCGATATCCTCACTGACTCAGCGAAACAATAGAACTACCGATGCTAGTACAGCTACCATTTTATGCTGAGTATTCTTTGAGCTCGTGGTATCACATCGAACGAGCCGGCCCAATTAGTGCGTTAGCATATGCTTCAAGTGCAACACAATTAAGAGACTCGCTGAACCACTGTCAAGTCCTTCCAAAGACCGAATAAATTAAAAATTAAAATATAATTGCCCGGAGCGGGATTCGAACCCGATACCTGTCGTTTCATTGTATACTTTTAAAATCACTCAGCTACGAAGCATCGCATTATTCTTTCTCGCGTTAAGTCACATTTTTCTATAAGAAGTAAGCATAACTTTTCTACAACGCATCAGCATCCCGGTGCATCCCGTTTCCCGCGCTATCAGACTATCGACCGTTGTAGTGCGGACCCTGTGGCCTTGCGCGCGCAATACTTAGTGATGTAGCGTCTTTGGAAATTGCTAATATCCGGAATACAATCTCGTCATGAAATAAAATAAATTCAATTATTTCTCTCAAGTTATTACTGATAAGTAAGCTTCTAATAACCGAGACAATAATTTAAGTTAATTCAAACGACTGGTATGCTATGCAAGCAAAATTTAAAAGCAAACAAGACAATATTTTCTATGTATTTTAATTTAATTTCATAACTATATTTTTTATACAATAAATTATTGAGGTTTAAGAGTTAAATATAATATTTAAATATTTATAATAAATATAACATTTAAATATAATATAATTTTTAACATTAAGTGCACATTTCAAATACAGTTACATCATATCCTCGGAATGAGAAGACGTATATAAATACGTAATGGTATCACAATGCTAATAAATATTTTTTTGTATAATACATGAATCAAACTGAAGTCTAGCTTAAATATGCATTATTAGTTGATCGGAACAAAGAGTGTACGTGTAACAACGATCGTGTTAACCAGAACTTTTCCACCAAACACCAAAGTTTTATTAATATTTTTAAAAGTTTATTACTGCCCTAATTCTGTCAGGTAATTCTTACTTGATTGTATTTTTGACTAGAAGTTTGATAGTGCTGTAATGCACGTGAGATCGCTTTATCGATAGGCTCAGAGCTCGAACGCCGTCAGACGCCGCATGGCCGACCGCGGCAAACATCGCGTCGCGCCTGTCCCGGCGCCCACAAAGAAACAATACGCATATATACCGTGTCCACGATCGGAGGAAGTGGGAACGGAGTTTGCATTGCAATTATTAAGGACTCACCACGAGGAACCACCAACGCCGGAGAAGTTGCCACCAGGTATGACCACAGACAACTTTTGGCGGGAAAAGTTTAGACAGTTATATAGGCGCTGCGTCGGTTATGGCACCGAATTAGTAACACGGAAAGTGATTATTTTGTTGATTTTGTAAGTAAACTCATAAGATTTATGTATAACGTATGGAAGAAAAATAGAGTTGCTAACATATGTTATTAATTATTATTAATCTGAATAAAACTATTTCTTTCTATAACAAAGATAGGCTTTTATGCATCCGGATAAATAATTTAATATTTTAAATTTAATAAGTTCATAACTGTATACTTGATATCTGTAATAAAATAAAATAAATATTTAAAAGTATGCAACTTGAATATATATTTAAATTACGAAAATTACATTACAGTAATGGCTGTGAATATTTGAGAAGTATATAAAGCTACGCTCTACCTGAGCTCTACTTAGTCTGAAATCAGGCAAAATTATTTTGTTGTAATTAATTAATGATGAAGACATTAATTCAATTGATATTACATGAAAAAGTAATATAAGTTCATTCAAATTTTAAATATTTTCATGTTTATCACATATGAGAACATTAATTTGTGACAGTTTTAGATTTAATATATTTTAGGCTTTTAGGAAATGACTTATTACAAATTTAAATGTATGAATCTTCGAATTGATCGTACGTTAGTTTGATTTTGTTTTACCTCAATTAAATAAATAGTTATATATTCTTACAATTATATTTTAAATAATTATCACGTTGTCGCTGAACGAACAGTTGCCGCGCATATGTCACTTTGTCATGTCATTTTACACAGAATATATTATACAAATCAATCATCTATAAATACTCATATTTTCATTGAAATGAAATATTTTTATTGTTTCATATGTTTTTGTTAACTTCAAACGTTTTCTGGAATTCAAATTTGTATAGTTTAGAATAAAATGAAATTTTGTAAGTATGGTACATTGTTTTCTACGGCAATGCCAGTTTCGAACATTAAAGAACTTTTAAAATATGAGGGCTAATTTAAGAATTTTCAATTTTAAGAAAATACCTACAAGAAACATGATTTGATTGAAAATTTTGGATACAATTTTACTTGGAAACTGTATTTAAATTCACTAAGTTCTACTTGACTTGCAGTATCGGCTTCAATATCGATTTCAAAGTTCAGCTCGAGCTTTTGATATTCTTACAGGTATAAAATATAAACTTGAAAGAAAATATTCGTAATAAATTCCACAAAATGAACTCTAATAATATCTTCATCGTATATCCGATCTAATCAAATTGCGGAAACAAAAGTATTTCTTGGAAAAATTTACTTTTGAACATCACTATTAATCCAAAACACGTATTAATTATTATTTAGTTAATATTAATAGTTAAATGATTTATTTTTTCTCACAAAGGTACAATTTATTTAAGCTACAATTTAAATGCAAACATAAACAAACATAAACATGGCAAAAAATTTGAAAAAAGAGTCTGTAATTGGCTCTATCGTTTTCTAGCACCTAATAGTCTATTATCTTAATTTTGTACTATAAATTGTCTATGTGCTACATGCAGTAAAATCTTTTAATTTATTTGACGTTAAGCGCATAAACTGTTGCCACCACACGTAACAAGAAGTTTTTGGATTGTTTTGCGTCGCAGTATTTTATTATAAAAGTTAACAAAGACCACTAATTGCGGTTTGTTTAATTCGAGGGCTGAAAGTGAGATCCGCAATGCGACTGGGACCATCTCGAGTTACGGTTGTGTCATTTTTCTTTTCGTGAATAATATTCGTATTTTGAATACATATAGTTTAGATTAAATATAAATGATAACGACATGAGATGATTTTGGGAACCTCATAGCTTAATGGTTTTAAAAAGTGCAACATGAAGCGAGAGGTATCGGGTTCGAAACCCGGTCCGGACAATCATAATTAAATTTATAATTTATTCGGTCACTGGAAGGGCTTGACAATACCCGGGCGAGTGTCTTGATACTGTCGCACCCGTGAGAGAGCCTTGTTGAAGAATATGCTGACGCACAAATGAGGGCGACTTGTCCGAAGTAATACCATGGGCTCACAGAATACTCAGCGTGAAATGGTAGTTGTCTTTAAAACGATACTTCTACTGTTTCGCTGAGTCAGCGAGGATATCGGAGGCCCTTAAAAATGCTGCTTCAGCGGCGTAATAAACCGGCAACACAACCAATGCGCGGAATGTGGAGCAGTTGTTTGTGGGCGGCGATGTTCTCTTACCATATAGGAGACCCACTTGCTCCGTTGTCCACTATACCATAAACGACATGGTACTATGAAAAAAATACTACGATAGAGAAAATATGGCAGATAGAACTAAAAATACGCATCTTTAGGTCAAGAAAATTTAACTTCAACTATAATTATTATGAATTATACCTAAATTATACTTTATATACAATGATTTATTTTATCCTTTATAGTTTTGATTACTCTCTACTGTAATACACATTGGTGTAAGACGATTTTAACTTTTTTATTAAAAACTTAAGATAAGAAATGTTATACTTTACTCAACTATATACCTAATAATTTAGAATATTTGAGCAAAGTACCTGAACAGGCTAAAGTAAATGAAAATATGCTGTGTAATATTTCTAAACATCCGTACAAACTACACTTCTAAGCAGAACATTAAAATAGCCTACTTTATTCGTATTCGCTTACTTAGCTCTTTAAATTTTTAAAGTTAAATCGCTTTTTATTTCTATGTAGGTATGCCTTTTTATAGTACGGCAGAAAAAATAGGAGGAAGAATTCTTTACGATAACAATTGTATTTCTAGTGCGTTCTCTAACCGAACAAAACGAGAATACCATTCGGGCCATACGTTGGTGATACGTGGGAGTGGTAGTGAACCAGATGCTTGGTGAGAACCCCACTTTTGATATAATCAATACAAATTTCTTGCATGGATCCTTAACAAATTGATCTTGTACTAGCTGAAGAATTAGACTTAGACTGCAAAGATTGTTGTCTGAAAGACATCAATAGTGTTAAAAGTATTCGGTTTTTATTAGATACCAACCAATAGAGTAATTATAACAATTCTATAAAAATAATCTTTAAATTTTATATAAGTAGAAAACTAATATCGGACCGGTGACTCAGAAATTTATAACTCTATTCGCGTTGACAATGGTCTAAATTATTTGATACCGTGTTGACTTTCTTTTTCAACAGACTAAACAATTATCTGACAATATACTGTGAAATAGACCTTGACATCGTCAGAAAGAAAAGAAAAATATTTCCGAGTTTCCTGGAGCGATGTTGAACT